>JAQGAW010000162.1:0-39925 GCA_034698025.1 Phthiracarus crinitus
AGAGAGAGAGAGAGAGAGAGAGAGAGATGTATTGGCTTTCCTTATCCTTTCTTATGAATATATTAAAAAGTTTAATACAGTAACGTTAACTCGTAATACTTTATTGAATATTTTTGTGGTCACGAGTCAAACACATTATACTTTAGATAGACGTGATGTTTGATGTGATACACATAACATGATTCATCTCAGTTTTTACATATTATATTACAGTCAAACACTCTTGTATGTAATATGGAATATAACTCTTGCTTCAGTTTTACATGCATTGTGTATAATATAATATGTTTACCTCGGATTTAGTCGACAAATTCACTTTATCTTTTGGTAGATTCTCTTCAGTATTGTATAACTCGCACACATTTACGTTTAGTCTCATTCGTTTTATACGTTAGTATTATTACTTGAGCTGATTCACAATTTGCAATAAGATTGGAAACGATCGCATTTGAAAATATTTCTCTTGTGGTTATGTTAATGCACTTTGATATAGAAACGCATTTGTTTTTGGCGAATATCAATTGAAACAGACCTAACGTTAATGGACTGCTGTGATGCCTAAGAATCTATCCTAAACCTCCTATTGAGCTAAAAGTTTGTTCGCAATTTTTTTCTTGATTTTTAAAATAGTTTAACATTAAAATTTTCTTCTATCGGTTGTACAGTACGGCCATAAATGTAGTATAATCTTAATATATCTTATATCGCATATTTAGTATTCATGTGATGATTTCACTTTACTGTAGAGTTTTCGCCGTTATGTTCATTGCCTCAACTAAGATGTGCTTTCTCTTAAAACCTCTAAAGTTTTTGGGCTTTCATGAGATTTCAGTATTTTATGCATTTATCAATTACGTATGCTATTATATATCTCTCTCTCTCTCTCTCTCTCTCTCTCTCTCTCTCTCTCTCTCTCTCTCTCGCATAGCAATTTAGTTTCTCGTATTCTGTCCAGTATTGAATTGAGCCTTAAAAATGATAGCGAGCATTATTGAACCTTAAAGGCATTTGGAAAAGTCTTTCCAGATATTACCGTTTATGTAGTAATATATTTTTTTTACTGGAAATAGATTAATATGGCCCTAAAGAAAGTAACACTAAAGGTTATAGAGAGTAGCTTTAATCAGCTCAATAAGTAATAAGCTTTTAAAAGGCTCATCATTGCATTTCATTTGAGTGGTGGCAGTGATCGGAATTTTAGAAGTTAAGGCTAAGGCCGTTAAACTTTAAGAACGGCAAAACTGGAATGAAGGCTAATATTCATCCAGTTCTCTCTCATTCTCTCTCTCTCTCACTCACTCACTCCACTATTTTCTACTCTCACTGTTCACTAAAATGCATTATCTCGAAGCCAAGGACTTCTTTTGTGTTACATAATATTAAGTTACGTCTTGATTCATTTTCATCTTTTACCTCTAATGCATGTGTATGTGTGTGTACGCAGTTCTCTCTCACAATCTCTCTTTTCTTTTGCTCTCCACATAACACCAGTTGACTTTTGTAACAAATAGTCTTTTAACAGGTAATACTTGCCTGACTCTTAATTTAGAATGTGAATGCATTTTTTTCTCTCTCTCTCTCGCTCTCTCTTACCTCACAAGTCAACTATTTGTAGCATTGCTTATATTCACTATTTGTAAAATTAGCACTTACTTTGACCAAAGTGTTCAGTATTTTTTTGTTGTTGTTGTACTTTTGATTCCTCTATACTGTAAGTTATTTCTCCTTTACTCTACATTAAAAGAGTAAGTCGTTCATCCTTGTATTTATTGTGAATCTTCTTACTTAAGAACTGCTGGCCTCAGAGAAGAGAAAAAAGTACTCCCCTTTGACTTGAATGCAAGCGGAACTGATAGCGAATTGAACTGCGATTTTCGGGAAACATCAACTATTTTTTTAACCTTTAAGTCTTGATATACTTTTCTATGCATTACTGCATTTCTTTCTACACTCACATTCGGCAGAGAAAAAACTTTTTTTCTCGTTTTCTTTTTTTGCTAACTGACTACAAGTTGGTTTTCGGAAGAAAGCATTAATTCACTGTCTGTAGTGACCAATGATCTGATGTAACGAATTTGTGTAATCAGTCAAAAATATATTAACTTCAAAGTTCAACGCAAATATGCGCGCACACCAACTGAATAAGCGATCGACTGAGCGAAAGCTAAGAAAAAAGTTTATTTTCTGGTTTTTGATAATGAACTGAGATGACAGCGAAGACGAATAATGATTAAGCAGATAGTGGTTGCGTTTTTGTCATATATTAAAGTTTTTGATAAACAGACCCAATAGAAAAATAACAACTAATAATCAGTTTTTGCTGTCATGTTTTGATGCGATTACTTGTCTTAATTAGCATCACATCGTTGTTTATACAGTTGACAAACACACACACATACACACATACATCGCAATAATTTGCTACAATCTGCCAATATTAGCAATGAGTGCTCTGCCCTTTTTACAGTTGATAAGAGAAATTGGCACGAAGATCAACGAAGTACTGTACACTACTAAGCAAAGCAATCAGTGGTAATGTACTTAACGTGATTACCAATAGCTCTCTGTCTCTCTGTCTCTCTGTCTCTCATGCTCTTCTTCTCCTCTATAACGCAGTTTTTGCTCAGTTTTTTGCTTTGTTTTGTGCCAATAAAATAATTTTATATCTCAATGCAGTGCTTGAGTTTTCGCCACTTATTATTAGTCGTAGAAGTGGATGCTTATATCATTCTCGTATATCTTTACGTTTTGAGCGTTTATTGTGATGTTACTGATAAATGTATATCAGTTGAAGAAAGGAATTTATTGAGTTCGCAAATCTCTCTTTAAATTATTTTGTTACTGAATTTGCTCTTTAAACTCAAAAACAATATTACAGTACTGTATACGCTGAGTGCACTATTTTCGTTGGTTTTTTTATGTTAGTGTTGTTGATATTATTGCTTCTTATTTATGTTTGGTCTATATCTCTGATAATCAAATGCCAAAGTATGTATGGTATTATTATATTTATTTATTTCACTTATGTGTGCGTCGCGTCTGAGTAGGCGTTCATAACTATTTTTTGTGTGATCCACTCTTTCATTGAATCGAGAAAACAGTGAAATGTGCGAAACGTTATATATAATGTATTTTGTCTGTTATGTGCGTTTTATATATTTTGATACGCTTTCTCTTTCCACAGCGTTTGACAACTGATGGTCTCACTTCACGTCGTTTGTTTCGAGATGAGTGAAACACAATCATCGCTATCATAAAAAATTTTAGTGTCCCGTAAAATAATATTCCGGCAGAAATTCTCTTCTGAAGAAAATTTTATTTCTTTGATTTTTTTGTTTGACTGCCGAGTCATGAAACTGCTATAATAAATAGTTGGGCAAAGGAAGTGAACGCCAACAGAGAAAAGAATAGGTAAGATTATCTTTCTTTTCTGTTTTCTATTCAAAAATTAGTACTTATTCATAGATATCAAGTTTTGCTGCATTTATTTAAAAACTTTATATTTACTTATTATATATGTAAAGCATACGGTTTTCTATAGTATGCACACAGCCATTGTATAATCAAAATAGTATATTTGTATTTATAGTATAAGGTATTAAATTACCTTCATTTTGCGTTCACGACATAAAAGGATTTAATTTTTGTCCGCATATGTATGTCACAAATTTTTTTCTATTTCGTTCATGTTGTTTAGGCTTAACTTATAGTTTGTGCACTCAAACAAAATACTTATTTTGTTACTTTGCATACATAGTATCTGTGGCTCAGAGCTCTTTAATCCTCAAATAAAACTTTTTTCTGGAGCGCACAATGATTCCGAAGGCACGACACCGCAGATGTATTTCTTGATCGTTTCTCTCAAACATAGATCTGCTGCGAGTTTAAAGAATTAGCAGATTGTAGAACCACTGCCTGTATTTGAATATCTCACTAGGGATGTATGACCGCATTGATTCTATTCATATTTATAAGCATTTGTGGAATAAACGTCTTATAACTTTATACTATATATATCTTTTATTGTGAAGTGTATTATTCTTTTTTCTTCCAATCTTTTATTATTTTGTTTTCTTCGTCGTCGCTGTTCTGCGTTTCGGGAAAACTCTTGTGCTCATGAATTTTGATGAAAGCGCTCTCAACTACAGTATTGCAAAAAATGTAAAGTTCAAAACATGTTGAGAGTTGATCAACAAGTTTTGCGCGAGTTTTATGTGCGACACCCTTAACAGAAAATTTTCTTCTTTTTTTCTCGTTTTTTGGGTTTACAATACACTGAAAGATACGGCTAATCTTGCGCTAGATTTTCCTTGTAATACGAAAATTTATTTTACTTTATTTGTTGTAACAAACCACGACGTCTGAACTTTAAACAGCATTAATGCTTTTTATATCAAAATGTTAGGTTAGTTTTATCAGAAACAATTACACCGCTAAACTATTTTTGCAAAGCGCGCTCACAAAAACCTTTTTATTATTACTTTTTTTTATAAAATGCTTTCGTCCCTTCTATTCTATTATTTAATAGAAAATATTTTTAGATTTTTATGTGTATGTTTTTTCATCGTTATTGTTGAAACATAATAATAATATACTGCATCGAATATACTGTATATATTTTTCAAGAGAGGGTGAGTCGAACTTTACTGCCGCAGTGAGACTTTTTTAATAAATTTATTATTTGCTAGATTTCACACAATTGTTTGAGTGAACGCAAATGAAATTGAAAGTTACATCAAAAATAAAATAATAACACAAAAAAGTGTGATATTTTGCCGCATTTTTCTCATCGATTTTGAAATCGAGTCTCGAAAACACATTGATTTTGTAGTTTTTCCTATCGCTCTCGCGAGACATTCTCAGTGCGAGAGAGAGAGAGAGAGAGAGAGAGAGAGAGAGAGAGAGAAAAGAAATAGTTTTCTTCTATGATATAAAAATATTTCGTGGGTGGTATTATAAAAAGATTAAAAGTTCTGAAGGGTGGGGCAGTTAGTAAGGTGTATCACAACTGTGTATCTGCTCTCTTATTCTTTCTCACAATCTGTTCACAATCTGAACTGTATTCTCTATCCATCTATCTCTCAACTGTAGCGTTGATTGAAAACCAAAGCGCATCTCATTCTAAATACATAAGAGAAATACTCAATTTTTTTGTTGCTACCATTGGCTTTATCTTTACCAGTATATTATATGTACTTTATTTAAGTTTGGGCACTAAAAAATTGAATTTTTTCCTTATGCTGTATATCAGTGTGCAATTTATCTGAAGAATTCAATCTCATCTTTGTTCGCTTACAATGTAACAAAATTTTTCTGTGCCACACAGTGCTTACACTCACTACATATACGGTGGGAATATTTTCTGGCCACCCGTACGTCTCTTTTGATAACTTGTACTTTTATGCAATTTTTATACGATTTTTTCTACAATAGTGAATCGACTTCATTCTCTTTCACATACGCTTACGTTAAGCGCAAACACCATTACATAGTAGTTATATTATTAATGCATACGCGAACTGAAAATAAATGAACAAAAAATCGGTAAAACATGCAAATGTATTGAGAAAAAACGCACACTGAATACAACCTATCTATACATATCTTTGAAGACATTCTTCATTTGGATAATAATAAATGCATTGAATGGTGTGCCACCCTTTCGCTGTCAATTTGATAGCAATGCATATTTTATCGTGTGTTTGTGTGCTTTATTCAAACAGAAAAAAGCGTACATTTCCTGATTCGTACTTTACGTTTACGTTTTTTGTGTGTGTGTTCTGGTGATGATCGCGCGATCGATAACAAAAATAGTGCGTTGCCATTAATTATCATTACACTAAATGATAATATTGTCTCTCACTATACAGTATATGTATGTTTATATTGTGTGAGAGAAGAATATTTATGCGGCAGTAAAATATCTCTTAACGCGTATTTAATTGACATATACTATTATACTAAATATATAAACCATTAACTATTCTTAGCTGTATTTTAAGCAATTAAACATCGCTCGTCTCGTTATTCTTAATTGTGATCTTTGAACTGAAAAAAACTGAATGCGCAGCCGATGTTCGCCAGAGTTTTAGACAATCTTTATTTTAAATCTACAATTATTTGGCGTAAAAAACTTATATAACTAATGCTCGCACAGTATAGACAATTATCTAATACAGACACAGACATAGCTCTGGCGCAGATAAAACCTGCTGCTGCTTACGGGTATTTACCATGTTTTTAAGAGATCAAAGGACACCTCCTTTTTATTAACGAAAACATGTTTTATATATATATTTAATATTTAATAAATGCGGATATCATTATAAAAATATAACTGATGTTCATAATAGAAAATTTTCTGCCTTATTGTTAGTTCATTAAGTCATTACGCAAGATATATCAGAATTTTTTTATTTATACGCACAAATAGTTTGATCATCTATTATTTAGATAAACAGTAGTTTTTTTGTTAGATTTTTCAAAGAAGAATGCATTTCCAAAAAATAAACGTGTAGTGATTTTTCTTATACACATTTTTCTTATTTTTTTTGTTTAGCCTTTTTTTATTCCAAAGTTATTTTTGGTTAAAACAACAACAAAAGGGTATATTATTATCGATATGATTGATCATTAACTTCGCTAAATTGATAGGCTATTAATTTAATGCTTAAATTAATTATATTAAACTCGTGTTTCTTTTCTCTCATTACAAAGAGTGCTTTTTTATATTAATATTTAAATTGCTTTTAATATGGATGTGCTGTTATTTTAGTATGCAAAGAAGGGAAGAGAGGAGAGGATAGAAGACTGCGAGCGAACAAAACAAAAAGAATAACTTTTAGTTAATATAAATTTTTGTTGGAAAGATTTAACTAATAATAATAATAATAATTTGTTTGCTATTTAAATATAATGTGGTGTAACCAAAGGTGCGAACTATGTTTTATGTATAAGTTTTTTAAACTCGAGTTTATAACCATTTTTTATTATTCCCATTTTATTTTTTAAAATTTTTAATTGAATTTTTTACGAATATAGTCTATACAAATATAAATGATATTTTATTTGAAAGAAATGAAAAATTAAATATAAAACGTTGATATCGAGCTATTATTGAATTTTTAGAATTACAATTAGTAATACTTATATATTCACTAAACGCACTTTTCTCGATCGCAAACTATTAATTATCATTTTAATTATTTGAATTATTAATGAATAAGCGATAGAAAGAGAATTAATCTAAAAGGCAGATAACAAAGTAAAAAACTTAATATTATCTTCGGATACAAAACTGAGGGTCGAAGCCTTCGGAATAAATATTGTTCATAAGTTACACATACCGATAATGTATGTTATTATTTATTTGATGGCATTTTGATGTCAGGGATAAAAATTGCTTTTTTGGTGGAGTTTATTATTCTTTTCGGAATTATAAGTTTATTAATTTCATATTTCATTACGTGATTTCTAAAATAAGTGTCAAGAATTTAATGCATTTCGTATTCTATCCTTGAAACTTTTGGCTCAATTTTTTTACTTCATTTATTATTCTAATAACATTAACTTTCCAATAACAGCAACCCTTGTTAACTCATTTTATTGTTTATTATTTTTATTAGAAAATTTTTTTTTCAAACAAAATAGTTTTTATATATTCAAAAATGAATATTAATAATATAAATGGAAATTTTTTTCCATTATGATTCAATTTTAACACCAAAATTATTAACTTTCCTTTTTTATTATTAATATCACAATTAAAATCCTGATAAATAAATAACATTTCGCGGTTTATATACAATTGTGTGGGATTTGTGTTAACAAATTCACAGAAAAAAATTTCATAATGCAATGTAAACTTAATTTTAAAATTGAATTTTATTTTAATATAATTAACATCAAAAGTTTTTTTGCTTAAAACATCATAAGACACATTTAAATAAATGATTTTTATAAAATTCAATCAAATTTATTTCAATTTTTACACTGAGAGAAAACACTTTATATTCAAGTTAAGGTTATTATGCGCACACACTTTAGGTTATGATTTAATAAATGATAACAATTTGTATCGCTACGAAAAACCTCCTTTGAAATCTCCTTCAGAAGAAAAATATATACAGTTTTTTAATATTTATATATTTTTCATACTTATTGGTGGTGTCTTAATCTTAGTGAAGTGATTAATCGATTTTAGTCAGAGAATTATACTTAACGTTTTGTGTGTGAAATTTTTTTCTCTGAGCATAGCGTTATATATTTAAGGGTGTCGTTTCGGAATTTCTTAAATATTATTTTACATAAATGTTGGTATAAAATTCAAGATTTTTTAGGCACCACTGAAATCGTAGAAAATAATTATACTTTTTTAATGCTTTTCGCTCTTAACTTGTGACCTAAACTTTTGCAAATATTTTGCTTATTTTAAAAAATTTTATGGTATTTTTGTTTTGTTTTGCCTGTTTAATCCTTTTATATTTTGAAAAAACGAAGTTTAAAGTTTTAGCCCAATTTCTTTGCAACCATTTTCTTCTTGCATTTCATGCTACTTATAATTAATTTAAATTTTATTCGTGCTCAGGTTAAGGATGTATAATAAGACTAATATAAAAGTGGGCAAAACTGAGGTACCCTACAAATAACCGATTTGTAATATATAACAGGTAATATATTCTTGAAAATCTGTCTTTAAAGAAAAGATATTTATGATTATAATGTGACAGTGAGTATATTTTTTTCTCAATATACCATAATATATTATTATTAAGCGTATGTTTCTTGACAATACGGTATTAGATTGTGAACTCAAACAAACCATTTTTTAATGTTTATTTTTTTCGAATATTTTCTGAGCGTTGAAAAATCTAAGCACAATAAATTGTATTAACCCTTTTATTAATGCCGTAAATCTAATGCTTATACATAACAATAACATATTACATGTAATAATAACGTTTTACGTTCAACAAAATGAGCTTTTGTTTGACTTTAAATTTAATTTGACAATTTTGGGATTCATTTAAATCTCATTTGAGTTGAGGAAAATAAATTTACATTTTTATTTTTATTTGAAGTAATAAACTCGCATATTTTTAAATAAATGTATGATTGAGTTTTGATATCATTACAATGGTTTTAATTAAAGGAATTCTGTATTTTCTAAAAAATTAATGAATAATTTCGTTTAGCATTTCCTTTTTAGTTGAAATGTGTGCATATATTTTCGAAATTTCTTGTATTTATTATGAAAGTTTCTACGTATACATAAATATTTGACGCAAATATGTAACAATAAAGTTTGTGTTTGTTTCGTACAATACAGTGCTGTCGTATGCGTTTGCTATTAATATTTGCCCTTTTTGTGCGTTTGAGCGCCAGAAACAGTGAGAATCAAAATAATTATGTCCAAACGCTTTATATTGCGTATAACAGTATATAAACTTTGCTCTTTTAAAACAGAAGAAGTAATTAATTTTCAGAATTACTCGCATCTAATTTAATTAAAGTCACACTAATTTTTAAAGCATAAACATATATACGTATAATATAATAATTTAATGAGTTTTCTACATAAAAAATAAGATAAAATTTTAATGTAAATTATTAGAATAATTAATTGTTTTGCTAATCTATATTTTCCGAATCAATAAATTGTTCGTTCATTGGCAACGAACATACAAAAAAGAAAAAAACGAATGTGTCGTATATTCGTGATGCATATAATGGTTAAAGAAAGTGAATATTTTGTTTCTGTTGTTATATCCGCTGCGGCAGCATATGTTCATATGTGTTCGCTCTCCAAACTCAATTTAATATGTACACAAAACCGCTACGATTTTAACCAAATATATGTCATAAGCATATACATATATATGTGTATGTTTGCTCGTAAAGAAAAGCTTTAGCAATGGTTTCATATACGACGTATATTTATAAAGCTTTATTCAGTAATATAAAAGTCAATTATGCTTTAGAAAATACATTAAAAGAAAAAAGAGAGAATTTTTTCTGTGCCCACAATTCGCTATCATTAACTTTTCAGCTATCGATTTAATGAAAAAAATAAACACACAAATTAATAATGAAATGTTTTCGTTTTTTGACATTTAAATATTTATATTATCATTTGAATCGCAATCATTTTCAGCGGAAAATTTTTTGCCCTCCACTTGTATCAGACCTTTCATTACAAAACTTTTTGTATTATTGTATATATATTTTTCTTTTAAAAAAGTGGTTATCGTTTTTTATAATACCCTTACTTTTTCTATGTATTATTAATTTATACTGTATAATAGCAGTATAAGTTAGTTGCGATCATAATTTATATAATTTATATTTGTTCTCATACATGGAAAAAAATTTGCTGCACGAATGACAAACACACACATAACGAAAAAAAGAGGAAAAGATAGAGAGAGAGAGAGAGATAGCGAGAGTGCAAAAACTAATACAGAATAATGAATGATTTGGACCGAACAGAAATGTTTTAACAAATTTGGACTCGAAATAATAATAATAAGGTTAACATTATTCGGATCACCCTATATGTCAAATGATTTATGACTCGAAATTGTATGGCTTTGTTTTTCTAACGATAATCATAATAATATTATTATCTATTTTGCTTTCGCACACCATATATACTGTACATTCATTCTCTCCTCTCATTTCTGTACTTTACCTCTTCGTCACACATTGGCATTAAGTATATTTTATATATGAGCGAAGAATGCGCTGGTATGCGATAATGATTGTTGCAATACGACTATACGCGTGATACCAGAATACACGTTCAAATTATTGAATGTGAGCTTTTATAATATTAGATTTTCCAAAATGTTTGTGTAATACCAGAGAATAAAAAAGAAAAATTCACGGCAAATGTATATGTGCTGTATAACTATACAGTATATTGTATATATCTATATACTGTAGATGTGTGTATATAAGGCAATGTTATTTGATAATCTTGATCTTGACAGACAAGTTATTTTCGTTGAATAGCTTTAGCATAGCATTTGGTTATTTAAAAAAAGTCTATTTGAAAGACTAGAAGCCATATAACGCTAAAAGCAATAAATAGCATTTTTGTTTTCACTTTTGCCATTAACTTTATTATTAAGATGATAACTATGTAGAAGAATGGCCTCATCTAACGTAAGCGTTACAATCTCTATCTATAGCTATGTGTTATCCCTTGTCTCAATCACTTAACTTACTTATATTGAAAGAGTGAGAGTTGTGATAACATTCAGGATTCATTGGAATTTCAATGTTTATAAGCAGTGTGTTTCTAATGCCACGACAACTCATATTGAGATATTGAACTGAAGCTAAGTTATACTTTATATAAGTTACACTGAACTCCCACCCAATCCATCACTGAAATACTGTTGTATTCAATATACTGTATGTTGTTTTGTTCCCTTTCTCTTTCGCTCTGAAACCCCCGTTCATCTCGTTTAGTATCTGATTGCGAGGTTTGATTATATTCACGACATTCAAACCCAATAGAAAGATACCAATCGTGTGTATATGTATATGTGTGTGTATCGACATAAAAGAGTGACACAAATCTAGCAAAGCCTTGGGTTGCGATATTTTTTTGAAAAGCAATGATTCATTCATCGTATTATTCTTTAGGCTTTCACTCACTCACACACTCACTCACTCACTCTCGTTCTCGCTCTCTCACACATAGATTTACTATTAAGTGTCTGTGTCTACCATTCATTTTTCTCCGCATTCACGACTATAATGTAGAAATCGATTCTTCGCCACTCTTTTGTACGACATGTTTATGTGCCCCAAACTCGACGGCTAAAACTTATAATTTTAATTGATTAAACTTGTTTTACTTTTTTCACCCCTCAATATTGATCTTAAATATTTACTGTGAATATATCTATACTGTAATACTGAGATTGAATTTTTTTATCCATCGTAATAGAAACTATTGGAAATAACTTTTTCGCTGTCAAACTAATTCTTCTTTATTCGACGGCAAATACATTTTACGCGTATTAAAACGCAGTGTAATTCTAACCTGTACTCTACAGTATCGTACAGTACAGTACACAGTGCTGTAGTGTTGTGTTGGCAAAGGAATCTCTAGTCTGAAAGAGAGAGAAAAACGATAATCGTGTAGATTTATTGATGATAACTTATATGATGGCAATAATACGGGTTTGTGCGCTAAAAACCCACTATTAGTTGAATAGAAGCTCAAACATTTGAGTCAAACGAATGAAGTGAACCCAAAATTGTATGTCAGACGAATTATTGGCAAATATCTGTACATTTCGAAAATGTTTTATGACCACCGCTTCGGTTTTTTTGTGCGCTCAACGTTTGCTTTACTATACGAACGCATTTGTCATTGTCATAGTCATCCTTCGCTGACATTCACTCATAAAGCAAGAAAAGTATGAAATCTTTAAATGCTGCACATTTCGCTTACAGCCAAAAAAACCTTTCTTGAGGGATGTGTTTCTAAAGTAAAACAGAAATTGCCAAAAATGGTGTACAGTGTGCAGCATATACAGTACAGTACTCTGTAAGCTAATACTAACAGCGTAAACACACACACACTGGACGTGTTTTTTATTTAGAATAAAGCGAACGATGGATGCGTTTTCTAATTTTTTTCGTTTTACTCATTTTATAAGTTAATGTCCTTCCGTGTAATGCAACGCATTTTTTAGTATACCTGTGTTCGATTTTAATGAATTTTTAATTTCATGAAACTTTTCTCGTTACTAGTTTTTTATGTAAC
The DNA here is from genome assembly GCA_034698025.1 of Phthiracarus crinitus. NCBI lineage: Eukaryota > Metazoa > Arthropoda > Arachnida > Sarcoptiformes > Phthiracaridae > Phthiracarus > Phthiracarus crinitus. Next base: position 12,785 of record JAQGAW010000162.1, read on the forward strand.
GTTGCTGTGAATGTTCGGTATACATATTTTTTATGGTTAAATATTGAATGAGTAATGAATATTATACGGTAGTTATGATACTACCATATATACCTTACGTTTAAATTCCTGTTGAAAAAAGGGAACTCATTTTTTATACTTTTTTTTGCTTTTCTCATTTTATTTTATTTATATTTTATCATTTGTCTCGTTTTTTAGCTCACTTTGTAAAAGGAGCTTTTGGATTTGGAATTTCTTTTGGTCTATCCGTCCGTCTGTGGACTTGTATTAAGGGATTTTAAGGATTCTTTATATTTAACACTAAATTAGTCAAAAATTGAGCCAAAAGTGGTTTTATAATAAAAATTTCGACAAAAAAATAATGGCAGCACTCGTTTCAATATTCGCATATGTAATTCTGATGACACTCTCTTATGTGCGTTTGTTAGTGTCCGTTAAACAACAATTGAACAAAATTCTCGAAACAGTCATAATATTTACAACAATGTATATTTTATGCTATAAAATTTTTTCTATTAAACAATATAAATTAAAAGAACTGATTGCTTAAAAAGAAAATATATTTGAGCAACAATACACTTATTAATTAAAATGCCATTAATATTACGTTTAATACACTAATAATTTTGATTATGATATACTATTGACTTAAATAAATATATGACGCAAAGTGAGCTCATTATGAATGTTCATTCTCTATCTTTTTTTCAGTGTGAAGTTCGCAGCTTTATCTTATAATTTGGTGTCAACTTTTCAAGTGTTGCTGTGCTCTCAAAAAATAATTGACTGAAGAAGAAATGTGTTTAATGATCAACCCTTTAAAAAATTATTGAAACGAACAGCTAATTGTAAGCGATTTGAAAAAACGAAATGATCGCTAATTGTGCCAATTTTCGAACAATTATCGTCAAAATGCTATTAAGTTTATTAATAGTGGTTATTCACGAATTGAGTATTAGTGATGGCGCGCAATACGTCGCACCTGGAGATTGTACATGGAATCACGTACCGATGAGTAGCTTTGATGTATCACTTAAGTGCAGTTTAAGGACAATCAATCCTTCGGGCCTTAACTTTAGTTTAATACAGGCCGAACACACCACAAGCCTGTCAGTAATATGTGATGACTTCCTGTTCGAATCGCGTCTCGAAAATGGTTCGCTATCGCACTTACGATTTCTCAAATCATTAGACATCGAAAATTGTAAATTATCACATCTGAATGGAGGAGCTCTAACGGGTTTACAGCAGTTGCGTAACTTAACTGTAAGAACGTATAATAATTATTGGGGCAGTTATGCGTTAGACCTCACCCACGAATCCTTAATCAACTTAAAACACTTAGAAATGCTTGATTTAGGGTTTAATAATATGGCACAACTGCCTGAGGATTTGTTTTGTCCGTTAAGCAATTTAAAGATATTAAATCTAACGCATAATCGTTTGAGTGGTTTTGGCAGTTTTGGTTTAATCGATCCGTCAACCGGTCAGTTGTGTCTGCAAGAGTTGCAACGGTTAGACTTATCTCACAATCGAATTACGTTTTTGTCCGAAACTGGTGTGGCGTCGCTTAAGAACTTACAAGCGCTTTACGTGCAAAACAATCAAATTACTGAAATCGCGGAGCTATCACTTTCGGCGCTCGAAAAACTACATATAATTGATTTATCAAACAATTTTCTTATGACTATACCTTCGCGAACGTTTCGTGAATCGGAAGAACTAAAAGAATTGCATTTATATAACAATTCGTTAACAGTGATACCTCCCGGCCTTTTCAGTGGTCTCTCAAAACTACTGATACTAGACCTCAGTTACAATGATATATCAACTGATTGGGTATCGCCAGAAACGTTTGTCGATTTAATACGCGTTGTTGTCCTTAATCTAAGCCATAATCGAATTAAAGTAATTAACGGATCGACGTTTCAAAACCAATATAGTCTGCAAATTCTATATTTGAATAACAATGAAATTGATGAGATCGCAGACAATTCATTTGCATCGCTTTACAATCTGCACACTTTAATACTAAGAGGGAATCGCCTCAAGAATCTCGAAGCGTTTACACTCAATGGGTTATATGTGTTAAGTGAACTATCCATTGCCGAAAATGAGATCTCGCGTGTTCATGACAGCGCTTTCAAAAATTGCAGTAATTTACAAGATCTTCGCCTCAATGGAAACCTTTTAACAGATGTTCCGAAGGCGTTATCCAGCCTTAGATCATTGAAAACTCTATATCTCAACGACAATGGCATTAAAGGCATTAAAAATGCTTCGTTTCCTGGTCTCCAACATCTTTCAGTGCTTAACCTTTCTGGCAATCAAATCACTAATTTAACGCGCGGTACACTAAAAGAGTTACCGTCTCTTCGATTGTTGGACATATCATCAAATCGCATATATGTTTTAGATCACGGCGTGTTCGATGACGCGCCCAGTGTTCGCGTTATAAACGTTCAGAACAATCTGTTGACTGACATTAATGGGTTATTTATGAATCTGAATAATCTTCATTATTTGAATGTATCGAATAATAGGATAACGTGGTTCGACTACGCTCTCATTCCTCGATCGCTCACACACTTAGATATCCATAACAACCAAATCGAGACATTAGGTAACTATTTTGAGCTGGAAAGTGCTCTTCAATTGGAACAGTTCGACGTGAGCTCGAATCAGATAAAGGAGATAAACGCGGCGTCCATTCCTAACCGAATCGATACGTTGAACTTGAGTAACAATAAAATTCGTGTCATTCATCCGTTCAGTTTTATGGCAAAACATAATATAAGTTATGTTGATTTGACAAATAACTCGTTACAGAGTTTAGACATAAACGCGTTTCGCCTCAAAGCGATCTCAATCAATAAAAAGTCGCCCGAATTTCACGTATCTGTCAATCCTTATTACTGTGACTGTACAATGGAATGGTTACAGAGCATCAACAACTTGGACACGAATGGCCGACAGTATCCTCATATCGTCGACTTGGAACAAGTGATGTGTCAGTTGCCTTTCATGCGACAAAATCAGTTGTTGCCACTGACTAAAGCCAATTCTTCTAACTTTTTGTGTAAATACAAGTCACACTGTTTCGCATTATGCCATTGCTGTGATTTCGATGCCTGTGACTGCGAGATGATGTGTCCAGAGAACTGTACGTGTTATTACGATCAAACTTGGATTACGAATGTTGTGGACTGTTCTGCAAAAGCATACAATAGCATACCGTCCAGAATACCAATGGATGTGACAGCGCTTTACTTGGATGGCAACGATATCTACACACTCACCAGTCATACGTTCATTGGACGTAAAAATATGAAAATACTCTATTTAAACAACAGCAACATTCATAATATCAGTAATCGCACGTTTAATGGTTTAGTATATCTAGAAGTACTACATCTGGAGTACAATCAGATCTCGACATTACACGGCTATGAGTTTGATTCGCTTTCATACTTAAAAGAATTACATGTGCATCACAATCGGATCGCTATTATTCATAACAATACGTTCGTTCACCTAAAATCGCTGCAAATTCTTCATTTGGAGCATAACTCGATCGTGGAATTTCAAACCTGGAATTTTAACAGCAATAATAAAATAATGGCACTCTATTTATCACACAATCTCTGGTCGTGTAAATGTCAGTTTATGGACGACTTTCAGGATTGGTTGCGAATTTTCGGTAATTCCGTTCAAGACGGTAACGATATCCGATGTATCCATAACTCGTCCGCTGTTGGGCCCTATATTTGGGAATTCAACTCATCTTCGTGTGCCAACGTTAATCTAACCAACAATAAAGCCGACACCACTGATAATCATTTATCATCTTTGCTGCCAAATGTTTTTGTGCGCGATTATTTGATTTTAATCATTTCGCTCATATGTATAGTATTAATCATAATTCTATTGATAGTAGTATTTTGTGTTTACCGCAAAGAGTTAAAAGTATGGCTTTATAGCAAATACGGTGTTCGCCTCTTTCAGCGGTCACGATATGCGCCCGAAACAGAGAAACTGTTTGACGCGTTTGTGTCTTATTGCAAGAAAGACGAAGCATTTATTGCGCAAATATTAGCGCCAGAATTAGAGTGTGGTCACCCGCCCTACCGATTGTGCCTTCGATATAGAGATCTGCCAATGTCTGGATACGTGGCTGAAGCGATCACTGAAGCAATTGAGTGCAGTCATCGCACCATTATACTACTATCCGAACACTTTCTCAAGTCTGAGTGGTGTCGCTTTGAGTTAAAAGCCGCGCATCAGGAGACACAGTGTAATAAAAATCATAAACTAGTTGTGGTGCTGCTCGACAAAAATAATTTGAGCGAACTCGACACCGACGCCAAGATCTGTTTACGCTCCGCTCCTATTATTCATTGGGGAGATCGAAGATTTTGGGAGAAACTGCGATACGCGATGCCAGCGGGAAGAGGACATCAACAGCTTAAGCCAATGAACTGCCCCGATGTTAGGGCTTCGCTTGAGTTTAAAAGGGCTGTGAATAATATGAAAGCGGTTTAGCGGAACAATTCACTTTCAATGCAATGTGTTTTTTTGAGTGACGAATTCAAAACTCTTTTTTTTATTACAAAAAATGTAAATATTATAATTATTTATTGTGTGCTTCAATTGATGGCATTTAAATATATATAAGATATATATGTGATATTGCAGTCACATCGCGATTAAAAATGATAATCAATGCAAAATTAAAACAGATGTGCAACGGATGTGATCATGAATCTAATACAGCGGTTACCGATAGTATATAAGCCATCAAAACTGTAAGAGTAGTTATTTTTAAAAATATTAATTTCTGTGATCTTCAAAACAAAATAAGAGACAAACAAAAAAGCAGACAATTTTTTGAACTCAATTTTTAAGAAAAAAAAGTTTTAAATAATTACGATGTAAATATCTATTTATCTTACAGAAAAAAACGTTATGTAAGAAATAATGCTTCCTCTCTCTCCTGCTTTTTTAACACAAGCTGTAAATGTGTTGGGCTTAACAGTTAATGTTAACTTTTATATACGCAACTGTGGAATAATTAAGATTGTTTAGGCGTTTTTTAAATGATATGATACACTCGAGAGAGTGAGACTAACGAGTATGAAGAGAAATAATAAATGACACTATTGTAGCTGAAAAATGTTTTTTTTATTATTATAATAAAATTTAATTTTTTAAATGCATTAATGCGTTATTATTTATTATTTTATATTTTAATATTATTATTATTCATAACAGCATAACTTTTTAAACTTCTTCTTCAACTTTGTGTTATTCAAAAAAACAAATTTCAACGCAACAAACAAAAACTTATGAGAAAAAATTGTTCAAAAACTATTATTTAATTTAATTTATAGCTTATTCATCAGACGGTTTTTTGTGAATCAAAAATTTTTCCCATTACTGTCTCTAACTTTTAAAATTATTTCTATATACCTATAAAAATTTCATTTCCTGTTTTGGTTTTGAACCACAGATTTTTTTTGCAATTTCCAAATTTAATTGCCGAATACGACAATACACAACAACGATGTGATGAGACCGGAGTATTAACCACTGTTATTATTTATTATACTGTATTATTGTATAACTATTATTACTATTAAAAGTACTGGTGTCTCACTCCAGCCTAATTCGAAATAAGAATAGCGTTTTGATTGTCCCACAGCTGCGTGTATAATGAATACTATGTCGCCGATTACAGGAGTTGGTCAAAAAAATCATAGTATTATATAAGACATGAGAAGTTTGTATAGCTATATATATTATATGTACTGTAATGAAGAAGAAGAAAAATAAGCGATGTTAACGTTACAAAACCATTATGTTATCAAAAATACGCTTCGATGGCTGTATTTTTTACCTTAATTGTCTTCTACTTTTTTTAAAGTGAAGCTTATTCAATGTGTGCCCAATCATTTAATGTTTTGTTTATCTATCATTTTTTTTGTTACACACAACAGAAGTATAATTTAGACTATTAGTAACAAATTAATTTCTGTCTTCATCGCACACTCAGTAATTGTTACATAAAACAAAACTCATTATTGCTTTTTTGACTCATTTTGCCATTATTTTTCAGTTTTAAAGTAAGCTTTGAGTTGACAAAAAAAATTTCTTTTTTAAAAAAATAAATAATGTGAACAGTTATACAGCATTCCATTTTTTATTGAAAAAAAAATCATTTTCTTTATTATTATGATTCTTTTATATGATCAATATATTTGCACAAAAGTTTTATACGCTTTAAAACTACGGTTCATTAACAGAGAGATGATGCATATCGCCATTATCGTCATTTTCATTTGCGCTTATTTTCCAATGTTTTCCCTAAACTAACTATTATTTGATTTACGGCCAAAACAGTTTTTTTCTCGCCGTTTCTCTTTCTTCTACCGTTGATTAGAAGTACATTAGAGAGTAGTGAGAAAGAAAAAAATTTCTTGCATTTTTGCGAAGAGATAGCATATAATGGTAAGCATAGATGTAGAGAATGTATATGTGTATGAATATTACACATATACACACCGATGCGATAGTGTTAATAGTGATGCTTGAATGCATGACTGCGTTTTCCTCTCGGCATTTGCACCGAATCTCTTCTCTCGTGCACTACTCTTCATCATCAAAATGTTGCATATTTTAATAACTGATACGTTTCATAGCGTTCATGTAAACTTTTAAACTTTCAAATATGATACGTTGCTAATGAAAAATATTATTTTTTTATGTTTTCCTCCCTTACGTTATATTAACGATACGAAAACGCTATTCACACGTATATAAAAGTTTAATTCGAGTTTTGTTATTATTCTCTCTGACATCTGTGTTATGCACTTGTTATTGTTTTCCCAAACTGGGGATTCATTTGCATATATAGAGAAAATGATGGAAGGAATTGAATGAGAAATTTGCTCGCAATTCAATGAATGCGAAATTTAGTGTTTGGATAACAACAGCGTTATAATATAAGCTTAATATACGTAAGCGTATATACTGTAACAGTACATACAATATATAACGCTAATAAAGTAGTGTATAGTCGATAGCAGTTCTTTGTTTTTTGAAAAGTTTCAACGCCGACGTGAGTGTCATTGGTTGGCACGCAATTAAACGCCAGTATAATATCACTATAATGTAAATATTGGCATATATTTTAGTTAGCGATCTGTTTTAAACAAATAGTCAAAGTTCGTAAAGTGAGAGCGGATCAGACGCACTCTCCTCTCCTCTCCTCTCAACTCTATAAATATAATGAAAGGGGAAAATAAGATTTATATTTAAAGAGCCATCGATGCATTAATACATCAACTTTTTGGTAACTAATGACTCGATTATAATTACGTAATTCGTTTCTATTGCGCGACTCAGTTATCAATGAAAGGAGAAAAACGTATCGCAATAAAAATGCCGACCAAACGCATGCAATCAAATGAAATTCATTACGAACTATAATATATGCTTAAACATATTTGCTTAACTCAGATAAATTAGTTAAACAGCAACAACAGCACCAAAAAAGAGTGCATTGAAAAAATTGGAGATTAAAACCCGAAAAGAGCTGAAGGAAGTTTGTTCGTGGAATGCAAATTACACGAACTAAATCAGTCTACCGTCACAGTAATGGTTTACGAATTATTCCCCTCAACAGATATAGATAATGATACTGTTTTTTCTGCTCTTTTTCTGTCGCACACAACAGACATTAAACTCTCAGCGAGACGTCCCCTCAGTCTAAAGTTATAGTTGTTTCGCAAAAATTTTATATTTAAAGACAAATTTTTCTATAACTCTTATATTATGTCCAAAGTTTTGTGTGCGTTGCGTGTGATGAGAAAACCTTATTTTCATTCGTCTATCTGTACATAAACTTCATGCGAAACTATTCATAAAAGTTATCTTTGGGAGAAAATATATTTTTCAATAAAAAAAAGTTTTTTTTCCAAATATAAAGTAATTTTTTGTAGGAAAATAACTTAATTTAAATAAAATTTATAAATTATTCAAATGATGTCTTTTTGATAAAAAAACGAAAAGGATTTTCAAATCGATATAAAAACGGCATCGCTTTTGCTGCACAGTATATATCTCTCTGTCTGCAAATTTTTTTAATACCAGTCAAATGATTTTTCGCGTTCATATGTGAAGAGCGTATTAAAACAAAAATAAACAAAATTCTTTGGCGAGTTTGCATAAATAATATATTTGCATAATGTGTATCAAATTGAAAATTGCACTTTGGCTTAATTACAATCATGTCTGGTATTTAGAGATATATTCTGGTAGCGGCTAATGACACGCCAAATGCTTTAAAAACACTACTGTTATGATAAACCATATTTTTTGTTTTTGCGAATAATAAGATAGTAATTATTATTATTGGGCTTTTTTCTGCTGTAAAAAATATTTTTACTTTTTTTAATGCCACAGCTGTGGATATATATTCTCATTAAATTCTGCTTATATTCATCATCACATTAAAAAAATATGTTATAAAGTTACGCATACCATATATTTTATAAGCCTAAATATTTTATGTATATTAATAGTAATAACTTATTAGATAAATACTGTTTCTATGAAAAAACTAGGCTTAAATTAATAGCATATTTTACCGTAAAAAATAATAATATTCTCGCTATTCGCGCATATGTGTGTATCAATGACTTTAAAATCTCTTATATAATAATTTTTGTCGCAAAAAAAGAGAACTGAAAGTATTTCATGCATAAATTTCAAAATCACCTCATATTTTCTACCATTTAGTCAGCCTTTAAAAGAGGAGAGTATTTATACGTATCATTAATATTTGATTCGAGATTAAAAATAAAAAATCAAAAGTTAGCTTACGGTTAGATTTTTTATCGTAGCAACAAAAAAAAATGAAACGATAAAAAATTTTTCTGACATTTAATGTTTATTTTTTTGCGCATAGAGTGGAGCAAAAAATATTTGAAACAAAATAACGAAAAGTTTTTCTTAGTTTGAATATAAATTAAAATAAAAGATAAATATGTTTTCGTTAACATGTATGGAAATAAAATTTTTTAGATTATTTTCGTTTCGAGAGAAATATCTTCTGCTTAAATTTTCTTCTATTCTGTACTCTGTAGAAGTTGATATTAAACAAGAACGACCAATATTATGAGCTCATTTTAATTTATGGAAGGATTTAAAAATTTAAAATAATTTAAACCTAAATAACCTTTAAATACACTTTTATTATGCAATTTTATTAGAGTTATAGTAAAGACATAAATGTCAGATTCATAATTATCAACATATTATTTTCGTTGATAAAAATCCGATAAAATATCAATTATTCGTATAAAATAGTAAGTTTTTGTTAAATGACTAAACCAGTAATGCATTGCCGAAAAATCCGAAACACTCCTTATAAGTTATAACCGATTCATTTCGGGGTCATATAGAAAAGGAAAACTGTCACATATGAAAAATGATCTCTTAAAAGAATTAATAACGTAAAAGAGTAATAAAGAAAAATGTTATTATAAATGCCGGGCGGAAAACTGAAGCGAAATAACTCAATGATAGCGCGTATTAAATTAAATGCTAAAAATTACTTTTGTTAAGCACAGTGCATAACATAGCGAATAAGAAAACTACAATTTATAATACTCTTTTGGCGCATAATTGCTATTTATGATCGCACTATTTTTATTAATTATCCCCTAAATGTCAATTTCAGTTTCAATTATGCATTATTTAAGCTAATTTGCGCTCATTTTCATAGACACAGACTTATACTAAGATTAAGAAGTTACTATTAGTGGTTATTCTTTTAAAAAAGATTTTACAACGTGTAAGATAAAAGTGGATGACATTAAACAGTTCGAGAGAGTTTACCCATGATTACAATCTTTTATATATCTTGGTATATGTGGCATGCATTTTGATTACCATTTTGGCATATAATGACGCCCTCAGCCAACAACCATACCAGTGGTGGGCTCAGCAACAGCTCTCTCTAACTCTCTCTAACTCTCTCTAACTCTGTCTAACTCTGTCTAACTCTTGCTTTTCATATATTAATTGAATATTAGTTAATGTCCAATAGAATGTTGAAGAGTGGGGTTGAAAAAATTTTCAGTTCTAATCAAAGCTCTGATACCCGAATATATTGATTAGTGTCGATCATTAAGAATTTTGTTTTGTTTATCCATTAAGAATTTTGTTTTTTTCTCCAAATGCTGATATTTCTCAATCTCTCACTTTCTCACTATATTTATCGTTTTTTGGTGATTTGAGAATCTCTTAATTGCTATTTCATATTAGTTACCCAATTATTTGTTGCCTGCATTTCAGAGTTAATCTAAACATAGTTCGGTTTTTATTATCTCATGAAAAGTGGTTTTTTTTACTGATAAATAAGATTTTATTTTTTATATTTTTGGGAATATTAGCATTACTTTGGAGGACAGCTCACAGCAAAATAGGCGTTAACTTATCAGTTTTTGAAGCACTGCGGTGGACGACCCTTCATATTACTTAATGATGTTAGACATGAAAAAAATCAGTATAAATATTGAATTGAATTGTAATTCTCTCCAAACCTGAATTACATGAAGAATTTACTTTGCAGCTGCAACTGCTAGGTTTAAATTAAAATAAAATTGCATTCGTAAACGTATAGTAATTTTTTGGTATGATCCGTATAATTTATATTTTGGGTGTCTTGTCCAGTAATAAAGCAATTTCGCGTGTATTTCTCAATTTAATTTTGATAAATTTTAGTGAATACTAATCTCTCTATAATAGAGAATTTGAGTTTAGTTTATTTTAAAATAGCACACAAGTAATAACTTTAGAATCGTTTGAATCGAATAATAGCTTAAACCACTCTCACTAAAAGCTCGATTTAGTAAATAAAAACAAGTATTTTAAGCTTAAACACGTATATTTAAACATATATTTTATTTTAATAAAAAACTCTATTTTAGAAATAAAATTTTTACATTTGCACATATGATTAGGTTTTAATGGAATCAAATAACTTAATATAACAAAAATAGAACTAATGGAACATATGCTTATAATATAATATATCCAATAATCTAATAAATTAAAATTCAAATGTTTAAATCCAGGAACAGAAAAAATAAAATAAAATATTATTTTTGTGTGAATGAGAATATAAATAGTTTAACATATGATATGACAAAAAAAATTAAAATACGACTACAAAATTTTGACAAATATGCCAATAATGCCAATAAGACCTATTTTATGACATAATTTTGGAAAAAATAATTCCATTCATAACAAACACTCAGCATTTTTTAAAATGCATGTATCAAATTACAAAAGTGCTTATTTTTTGTAAATGGAAAAACAAAATCTTGAAAATATATTCTATTACTTTTTCGCAGAATTTCTAAAAACGAATTCAATGCTTGTGATAGAATACAATTTTGTTTATAATGTATTAATAATTTGAGCTTTAAGCTCATCTCAGCTAAAACTAGCTTAATCTCACTTTTAGCTTTTTGCGTTCATTATTAGTAATATTAGATTACATTTATGCGATGACTTATAAACATAATTCCAAATAAGGTTTTTGGTAAAATTTTACGATAGAAGTTATGGCATTTAGGATTTCTTGTCTGTTTTGAAGAGTTTTGGAAATAAAAAATTAATGATTTTTTAAGCCCTCAATTCATTATATTTTTTTAATTAGTGAACGCAATTAGAAATTAACACTTTATTATTATTTAACGATTAAAGAGTTAACGAGTTTCAATTTATGAGCTCTTTTGAAAGACATATTTCAACACAAGCACATAATTGAGTTTTATTTAGGCCACACTTCTATTTAGAAAAAAAAAGAAATACTTTCGCTTAAACTTTTAATCCATATTTAATTTCTTTATTGTTGTTTAACTCTTTATCATTATCAATATTATTATTTAGGGTTTATTATATTAATGCAAGAAATAAAGAGAGGAAAACTTAGTGAATAAATGTTTATGATTCGAACAATAAGAATAAATGTCAGAATTTTTGTTAAATGCTATTTAATCAGTGATTTGAAGCACAATTTAGATAGCATTTGACTCCGCGATCTATTGTCTGTTTAGAAAAAAAGTAAAGAAATTTTTATTATTACTATTATTTATAGATTTATTATTATAATTATTAAAAATTAGAAGTTTATATGTATTAAGCGAATTACAATAAATAATAACATAAAAGGCTAATAACTTAACGTGAAATTAGCTCTTATTGAGTGACAGAATAACTTATAAGTAACGAAAAAATTGAGCTCACGATTGCTTTTCTAAGCAATTCTCTCCCAATCGTCGTCTCATTCATTGTATGGAAATAACAGTTAAAATCTAAAAGAGTTCATGCGTTTTGTTGACTAAAGACATATTTACTTTTTTCTCCTCCTTTTCTTAAATAAAAATATGAACAATAAATGCATTTTATGAGTTAGAATTAATAGGAAGAAAAGAAAAGTCGACATCACTTACAGAAAAGACTGAAATATATACATATATGTTATAATGAATGGTAAACCGGTCTAATAAGTAATAGCGTTAATAGAATGGCATTCATTGGGATGCACTTGAATAGCGCTGTCGAGGCAGCAAAGAAGCAGCAAATAGGCAGCTGTGTCAACATAGCTGAATGCCAAGAATGCCTAACCATTCTCTTTCTTTTAAAGTTTTAAATTACATACACAAATACACAAAAATACTACGATTTTTTGGTGAGCTACTGCTGATGGTTCTGTACCGATCACTAAGCTTACCATACATAAACTTTGATCCCATTTTTGTGTGATCACAAAACTTTTAAACCACTATTTTACTATTTTATATTTATTAAGCCATAATACGAGCTTTTCCTCTGACTTAAGTTGTGATTGTCTTTGCAGTCACTATAATCGCATTTCGACTCTCAATTTACTGTTGTTTTTTCTTCAGACGTGTTTTTTATAATCAGAAGCGATATTTGGAACTGTATGTGTTTTTTTAAAAGAAAATTTCTGCAATAACTTAAATAATCTCTATATACCAGTCTATCGTCTTCATAAACTATGATTGATGGTAGGATTTTGTCGATCATAATTGTTTTTTTGCGCCTCTGAAGAATGACTTAGTTTTTGTGTGTGTATGTGTATGTGTGTGTGCGCTCGCATTAAAGTCTACTTTCTTTGATATATTAACTTTTTTGTTGCTTAATTTATAACAATTTCTAATCATTTGTATCGCTTTATAGTTAGTGCGTAGAATTTTTAAAAAGTTTTAAAGTCTTTTCCCTTATTTTTCTTTTTCTTTTTCTGATCAGAATTATTTTTCAATCCAATGAATAGCTATATTCTTACATGACTTGAATCGCATTTTTAAAAAGAAAATCAAAATTAAATTTATCTTTTATTTTCTTTGAAATGTTTGGTTGAGAGAAAAAAATTGAATATAAATTAAGATAATACATTATATCTAAATATTTAGAAGAATTTTTGATTGATTTTAAAACCAGATTTATTTTCTTGTTTTTTTAATTAATCTGGTCTTGAATAGAGGATGTATTGATCACAAGTTTGACTAATTTTTTTCGCTTGCATTGTAAACATTGGTTAAATTTTTCTCTCTTTAACCAAAACTGCTTTTACGGTATAATTAAAAATCTCATTAATCATTGAATGAACGGCATAACATTTTTTTAGGAAAATATCGCAGCAAAACAGCAATAAATTAGTTTACAGAACTCGCCTTTTGATAATTTATTGATTTCTAATAACGCATTTTTTGTTTGGAAGCGTCAAAATGACCTGAAATACGAAATACATTAATAAATCACATTATGTGCTGTATTTTAATTTTTCTTCATAAGAAAATATGTTTCCTCTTCGAGTTAATAAAACGCTTATTGACGTAACACCAAATTTGTTTCTAACAAACTAAGTGTTGTTAGTCGTAAAACATGAGACATGAAACGACGAAAATAAATTTTTATAATTAAAGCTTTTCATCAAAAAATTTAAGAAAACAATTGTTTATCTAAAACAAGATAGAGAATGAACATTGTTAATGAGCTGACTTTGCATCATATATTTAGTTATGTCAATAGTATAATCAAAATTATTAATGTATAAAATATTGATGCCATTTTTTAATTATTGATTATATTGTTGGCCAACTATATTTTATTTCTATTTTAAAGCAAACAATACTTTTATATTATATTGTTTCAACGAAAAAAATTATAGCTTTATTATATATTGTTGAAAATAGTACTTCAATGAGTGTTTTGAAAATTTTGATTCATTCGGTGTTTAGTCAACATCACAAAGTGTTTAGAGGAAACTCACATAAACTCAAATAAACGTTTGTGACCAGTATTATAAAAGCGAATATTGAACTCATGCGACTACTTTTAACACGAAATAATTTAGAATTTATTTGCATGGCGATCTGTTGACTTAAAAGTTCATGAAAATTATATGAAAAAATTCAAAAATATTAGCATAGCAAGAATGTTCACTGAGAGTTCACTTTTTTAGAAACAATGCTTATTAATTATAAGTTTTTATTAACTTAATAAGAAATTTTATTAAAACACTTCGGTGTCAGTATCAGCACATTTAAAATAATGTCTGATAAAACTTTTTTATGTTTTATTAACTAGTCAAACATTTTATTAACAATTATAAAATACATGATGATTACTATTGTTAAGCTAGTGTAGATAGACGGACAGACATATGGAAATTGTCAAAAGCATAAGCAACTATAAATAACTTAAAAATTAATAATATTAACCGTAATTTATGCGTAAATAGTGTGTATTCACTATTTCTATTAGAATACTGTATGAATTTATATTGAGTTAAAAAAATTGAGATTTTAATAATTATAATTTGGGTGATTTTTATGCATTAATTAAGTATAGTGACACCAACTGTATTAATGGTCAGTTTTGACAATAAACGTGAAGAGCGTCTAACAGTAAGTGTTAAGTGTGTTTTCGATGGCTTTTTAATAAAACGAAAGAATCCAAACGATATCAATAAATTTTAATAAATATTGAAAATATTTTAAATGTACTATAAAATCGCTTCTAATAGATTTAATTTAATACAAAATCTGTATGCTATCAATAATTTTTAAATATTTTGGTGTATATTTTAATAGCGTTAATAAAAATGAACTAAAAAATAGTGGACTGAACGCACCAAACCATTCAAATATCAAATGCACCCAAAGCTGAGCTGTTTTTAAAATGAAATAATTTATATATAATATAATAGCGTTTTGATAAGTTTTATACGCATTATCTCGCAAAACCAGTATTTAAAGATTTTCATTAATCTTCAAAACTCTTTGAAATTATAGTTCTGTTATATTAAGAAAGAAAGTCATTAAAAAGAGGAATAAAGTTTTATATTATGATGAATTATTAAATCTAATTTGTGCGCAAACAATATAATCATTTTCTTCCGACAATTTTTCGGCGATATTCGTGTTAAACTAAACTTACGAAAGAATTTAAATAATTTTGCTGAAAGAAACTAATTTAAATTTTTTTAGATATCACCAAACTATTTAATCTTGATTTTAATTTTTTTATTTTCCTGAAATAATACTATTTCCATGAGACACTTCGATTAGCATTTCACAAAATTTTCCTAATTTTCATTTTTTCTACTTTATTTCTGGCAAAATGTAATAAATGTTTCCAGAGAAATAAAAACGATAAGCGCTTGTTTGTTAATACGAGACATTTATGCTTATTTTTTACTATAAATAATTAATTTTTACATTTTATCACTTGAAAATAGTGCTACTCACAGTATGTGTATATTTACTGGTAGTACGACAGTGTCTGTATAGGGACATAGAAAGTTAAATTTTATGAGCCAGTTTTTTCATTTGATATTATGATAAAATTGATTAAAACATTCTCATGCAAAACTTATATTTTATAATTTTAATGTTATATTAAATTCATTTTCCTCCTTAAATGACATGTTATTCGCCAAACTATTATACTGTATTATACTCTAGACTAGTATTGTGTGACACTATTTAGAGTGCAATTAAAATATATATAACAATATTGTACATCTGTGATAATTATGAGAAACTCATGAATATGTTGTGGCAATATCAGGCTATTTATCTTTTTCTAAACAAATTTTGAACATTTTTTTCAAATCAAATACAAAAAATCAAGATAACTTTAACGTTAACAACAAAAACGCTCATTCATTAGGATATTTTTTCGGCAAAAAAGTAAATTTCTTGATAAATTGCTTTGAAGTATAGTTTCAAGAGATTGTGAAAACTAGTGGTACGCGTTTTAGTTAAAGTTTGAGCTTTAATTCAAATATATTTTTTATTTTAAACGAAAGATTTAAATAGTTTCTTTAAAAAATTTTAGTTGAATAATATAAATTTTAATTTAAACCATAGATACCTTTAATAATGTATTCAAAATTAAATCTAATCTATTATTATATTGAAGTAATGTTGCGTAAGCTTAACAATTGTTATATTTTTATTTATAAACTTCAATCTCAAACCCAAAACTCGTGCATATGTGTGAGATTACTGTATTGATCTTGTAAATTAGTTTAATCTTATAAATAATTTTGCTAAACTTTAAATTATTGATAATATTTGCACGTTTTTGATATTCTGGACTAAACCTTAGTCTTAGCACATTATTTCATCATTTATTTTAGCAAAATCTTATTTTATTTTAGGAATAAAGCTTATTCCTCTCATTAGTTATTTTAAGTTAAATATTTATTGATATTTTATTTTACTCGTAGCCTTTTATACCAATAATAATTATTTAAGGTTAAGCAGAGGTTATAATGAGCTTAAGAGCAGCTCGTTTATGTCACTCACTAGTATCAAAATACTATAGAAACCCCAAAAAATAAAACGCCATAAAAGTTTAATTGCATTTATCGGAATGAAAGAGAGGGAGAGAACATAAACTTGTTGTTTATGTAAAAACACGCATATTTTTAGGTCGAGAGCAAAAAATTCTACGAATTTTTGAAAACATTTTTTCGATAATTCTGTTTTCTTACAAACACGAAGTTTTCAGTAATATTACTTAATTGGATCTGATATGTTATTTTCATATATTAACATTTATTTTTGTTATAATTATCAAGTTTATTGCAGATAATAATTATTTTTATTAAATCTGTATAAAAACGATTTTATTGCTAAAAGAATAAATATTTATTTTATTTTACCGAAATATACTCCTAAAACCATGGCATTTGGTTTGGATTCTATGCTTTTTGCCTTATAAATAGCAGGACTAGTGTTGATAATCTGGTAGTTTTTATACAACGAATAACTTATAATACATATACAGTATTTTTTGTACGTAACTCGAAAAGTTTATGCGATAAGAAGCTTAAATTCCCATGAGTGTCCTCACCTACGAATAAAATGCGTTAGAGATGTGTGTGTATGAGTCGGGGTTTATCACATTTTTTATGTGATGCCATTTCTTTGCATTTGTGGTCGACTCACTGTTTACGTGAACTTTTGTGTGTGACTGAGACACCAACAACAGCAACAACAAGAATACGAAGAATACGATACACTACTTTTATGTTCATTTGTCTTTATTTATTTGATACCCTTATTCGATGTTAGAGTACATGTTACCTTAAGAGGTTTCAAATGGATGTACACGTCTTTGCATCTCAAAGCTATTAGAGTTTTGCTCGAGAGGTCATTTCATTTGCAGTCAAAGTGTGTGTATTTCATTCATTTTGGCGATAACTTCGCAATGCATTATAAAAACAGGCAATAATTCAGCTCAAAATAAAAAAGTTTTGTGGATTCGGATCTTAACTTTTCTTCTTTCATTTGTGGATCGATTTGCAAATTTTACACATACACGGAAAATAACTTTTTTCGCAATTTTGTCGCATAGTTTAAAATATTTAAGTGCCATATATTTTAATGCTTTCCTTCACTCATTCGTACATTTTAACCTTTGTTGTACTCTAACGAGTTTGCACGAGATTTCCAATGTTTTATATCAAAACCATCTCTTGAGACACGTTTTTATCTTCATTTTCGATGCAGTGTAAGATACCTTTTAAAAAGTTTGATACACTTTCGAGCAGAAAAATAAATGTTTCTTTTAGATTAACGTCTTTTGCCATCAATTTATATTACATCACTGAGAAGTAGAGTAGACTTAAATCATATCTAGTTTTAACATATACATGTATTTCTTTTGCCGAACATTTTGGAGAGAGAGAGAGGAGAGAGAGAGAGAGAGAGAGAGAGAGAGAGAGAATTTATATAAAAGAAACGACACATTTTTGGTTGCATTACAAGTTCGCAAAACGTTTTTTGCATCTCAAAAGTTTTGCATACATTAGTGTTAGAGCGGTATAAGAGTCACACATACACACAACTATAAACCAGCAAAGCATTCATTTGTAATTTATTTGACACTTAAGCTTTCTATTTAAGCTATAATTTTGAAACAGTTCGCTCTAAATGTGTTTCACACTCGCACTCGACAAGAAATATTAAATCATATAAATTCTGACACCATTTGTTTTTCATTTACACGTTAGAAGAGAGAGAGAGCTAACAGTCTAAAAGTATAAAAGTATAGCGATAGCTGTTAAATTGGAAGCAAAACCGATAAAAGCTTTGCCAAATGATTGATAAGCAAATTAGCATATAAATAAAGTAAAAGCATTGCTAACACAACAGTCTCCAACTTAATGCTACCTCAAGACTGACGACAATTAGCGCAGTTTTCGCATAGTTTTACAACACGTAAAATGAGTTTTAAAGAGATTGCGTTGCGTTGTGATGTGATGTGTTGCGATAATTTGATGCCACCACCAATTGAGATAGTAATTGCATTAGAATTTAGGTCATCCCACTATATTTGGCGCAAATGGAATGCAAATCCTATCAAAATGTAAAACAGTACTCAAATTCACAGCTTGATGGCCACCCCTCTCAAGCATCCCAACACTTAATGCGCGTCAAAATTATGAGTTTCATATGTTTCGCATATATCTAACACCGCATCTTCAATAACAATTGGTATATATCAGTGTTCTAACAATAAGCCATCTGCGGTTTAGTTTGCGTGTTTGTGCCTGTTATGAGCAGTGCTGGCTTTAACTGCAATATTAACGCCATTAGCTTTGACAACACAATTGGTAGCGATTCGTTGCTTCTCTCGATCGCACCTCTCTGTTAACCGCCTGCAGTTACAAAATATATTCCAGATTTATTTCCAAGAGTACAGTACATAGAAAAATAGTTTTGACACCTCTTCCATATTTAACATTCTTGCCTACATTACCGCTTCTTATCACATTTGCCAAGAAATATCTTAATGGAAAGCAGAAAAAATGTGTTTATGCGTCTCATTTTTTTCCTTTAGACTTTGTGGTAAAAGCATTAAAACAAGTGCATGTTTGCGGTGATGGCAACTAAACTAAAGGAAAACTTCTTTGGGGAGAGAAAAAAATTTAAAGAATGCCAATAAAGAGTGTCACCGAAAAAGTTTTGTCACTTCAATAATATAATTTTTTATTATAACAGAAAGTTGAGTGACATAATGACAATGAAAAAAATACGATGCGTCTCTTGAATAGAAAGCCTTTATTATAGTGTGTAACAAAGTTTTGTATCGCATGCAAAAAAAGAGAGAAACTTATTTTTTTCTTGCTTCTTCTGCTGCTTCTTCTTCTTATTCGTTCACTCAATATATTGAGTCAATATGATAGGAAGCCTGGGAAAAGGAGAGATAAGAAAATGAGTTTTTATAATAACATCGTGAACGTACGCCGCATCGAATAAACATTAAAAAACAAGTCTCTAAATGGCAGATAAATATACAGAACATATTCCGCATTAGCGAAATGGAAGAGACGACCATTCGCTTTGGGGCAGTGATTAGAGAGAACAATGGTGAGACTAAAATGGGTATATTCTCGATTACAAGCATTCCAACTTATGTCAAAAAATGTGAGGCGCCTTACAATATCACGTGCTTCTGGCGAATCCCAATGTCTTTCTTAATTTAAAACTACCTTATGTTATAATTATTTTCTACATTTGTTTTTTCCTGCGTAATCTCTCTCTCTCTCTCTCTCTCTCTCTCTCTCTCTCACTCACTCACACACTCACTCCACACTCTCCATCCATTTATAAACGGATGGTTGGGCTAATGATTCATAACGAAAATTTGAAAGGAGGTGCTGCTAAACGTGAGAACTGCAAAGCGAAATAAATTGCAACAAATACTCTTGTTTTGTTTTAATCAGATTGAAATTAGTAGAGAAAGAAAAATAAAAGTTTATTGTTTAGAAAATATTTTCAGAGAACATATATTCTAATTTGATGTGTTAAAAGGTTTATATCCTTTATTTGGTCGCAGATATGGATAAATAATTTTTTTCTTTGCTTTTTATCGAGAAACGCCTTATGTTTATGATCTTTGCATGAGTTTACTATTACGTGGTTCAACATAAAAAAAATTAAAATTTATATTTCGAAATACACGAGAGGAAAATTCAGACCACAATTTTAGGATTTTATAGCTAAGTTTTTTTTATAGCTATTGCTTATGGATAAAAATTATTATCATATTTTCAACCGATGTTTTTTCCTCTTCTTATTTTTCTATTGAAAATGTCTTACTGTAGTACTGTATTCATAAAAAGCCATACACAGTCGAAATAAAGTATGATCAGCTAAAGCATTAGAGCCATATTTCTGCACATATATAATGACGATGAGAGCAACGAGAGAGAGAGCGTGAGGGAGAGAGGAGAGAGAGAGAGAGAGAGGGAGAGAGGAGAGAGAGAGAGATTTTAATATCGAGTGTTAATATCACGTCATCATCAACTGAAATGACTATTTCTGTGATGCTTAAACTTGAGGATAATATATATGAAAAGGCTAATTGACTTATTGCATGCAATACATTGTAATACCGTATCGCTATTGTATCGTGAAATTTATACTTAACATAACTTTTTTTATATATTGACGCAACGCTTATTTTACGAGTATAGTTAGTATATACTGTTTCTGATACTCATTTTAAACGAACAGAATATAATAAAAAGTTTACACATGTTCTATGCACTAAAATTTTTTTGACATCTCGTCTAAAATGCCTAAACATTGTTTGATAAAAAAATTTTATGTTTCAAATTATTCGTTGTCGTCAAACAATAAAATTTTAATGGATGCTCGATGTTTGAAATGATTATACTCCACTAATATCTGAATATATCTATAAAAATATTATAGTTATCCGCATAAAAATATGTTTCCACTTATAATGATTGTATATTCGGTTATACTGTACAGTGTTATATACGAAACTCATTTAAACATGTTTGCGTTGACAGTCATATTTGAAATATCATTCGTTTTATTTTCGAGATAAAACTATAAAATATTCTCAGTTTTTATGAGACCGTCAAAAACATGATCAAAAATAAAAATCTTAACAGATTTAGTTTTTTTTTGTAAAAGTATAATTTGGTTTTAAAACAAGAAATTCGAAGAAATGACACGAACGCACAAAAAACTAAACCTAAAAAATCAATTTAGTTTAGTTTAAGGCGCAAAAAAGTTTTATTTAAAATAAAAGCAAAGCACTGGACATTATTCAAGAATTTTTTGTCGATTTTATAAACACAAGCTGTTACTGTTTTCTTCATATACTGTATTCGAAGTTTGTTTCGAAAGTTTTACTGTTTTCCTCAAAATAACGGTTTACTGGTGTTGTGTTGTATACAGTGTTTATGATATTTTTGTTCTTTTGCTGAGAAAATGATTTCCTGGTGTTTATCATTAACTCAAACGTAAACTAATACCAGGAAACTTGACGTTAATTTATTTATATTTATAAATATACACATACAAAAAAGTAACATCAAAATATTCCTCTCAATGAACAGTTCAAAAAATTATATTTTTTCAAAAAAAATCTTTTATAAATTTCAGTCGCGTATATGCAAAAAGTGATGCATTTTTAAAATGTGGTAATTTATACATTAAATACAACTCTTTTCTCTCTCATCCATTCGCATAACTTTTGATCATATATTCTCCGCAAATACGTTAAACTTTTAAATCATTAAAAAGTGCTAGATTTTTAGATTTCAGATTTTAATATTTATAAATAATATCTCTCACTATTTTTCTATATAATCATAATATATTTAATTATGAAGAAATATATTTAACTTTTGAAAACTTTTTTATTTGTCACAATTAAATAAATATCGGTGAACCTCATTATATATGTCTCATGAATGCAAATCAAGTTCACATGTTTGACATTTAACTATTGTGTCAATTTCTCCCTTTTCCGGCTTTTTCTTCATCATTGGTTTCCCCTGAAGGGTGTTTCAGATGCAGCTTTCTTTCCAACTGAGTTCGCATTATCAGAGCATGTTTTTCCATTTAATACTATATTTCCGATGTCTTTCGCAAATTGCATATCAACTACCAAGTTATTTACGCTAACATTTTATTTAAATTATCAAATTATATCCAAATTATTGACAACTTGGGACAAAATTTTAAAAATTTTAGAATTTATTTTATAGCAATGATCATTTTCTATGACAGAAACCATTAACGAAAAAAATAAAATAATTTATAAATAAGACTTTGCATTGACTTTGAATATGTCTTGTTTTGACATCGCATCGCACTTGTATTAAATAATCTTGTTTTTATAGCCAAAAGAATTTTAAAACCTAAAAGACTTGTTCATTAATGTATTGATGGCAGTTATTATCGAAATGAGTGTTCTCGCGATACGAATACATGTATTCACTAAAGTATATTTATTTTGCTGCCGTTGGTTGAGGTCAAACTGACAATGACTTTAATACTAGTCCAGTGATGCGTATTATCCATTAATGATATATATATATATATGTTATATACATTGTATATCTTACTAGTACTGTATCTACAATTTGTATTACGAGAGGTAAGTATCATCAAAGTACTCGAAGGAGAAAAAAACGGCGAGAAATAAAATAAATTGCATTTAATGTATCATAAAGTATTAATTATCACTTTTAAGACGCATTGCCCGTAAAATCAATGTTTGCAATAAAAACATAATACAACAGCGAGAGTGATGTTGAGAAATATTAGTGGAAAAAATAACTTATCATTAGTAACTTAGGGTTGGATTTTCTAAAAAGAATTTTTTTTATTGCCAGAAGCCTATCGAATAAGCAACGATTTCACTATTATGTAACTGATATCGTATTTTAAAAGCGAACCGTAATATAAGTTATATAAACTTATAATAGTATTAATAAAAAAGCAAATATAACTTTAACTCGTAAAAAATGCTTGAAGGAAAATGTGACGATTTATGGCGCAATAATTGTATAACTAAGAAGAAAAAAGTAATACTTTCGTCTCATCAAAAGAAAAAATATGTCAAAATAATTTAATAATATATTACGGTTTGATACTTTTATATATCTCATACTCTAATATTGATTATATCCATATAAATCACGAGCTTATATGAACTGAAACAGCGCTGTGCGGTCTTTCATATTTTAAGGCACAATCAAAATAAAATTCAGAGTTAGTGTACAATATATCATTCGGAGAATTATAGAAACATTTTTACGTTTTACTGTGTTTTTATTTTATTGATAACAAATCATTTAATCAAATGATGAGTAAATGGTAGAGAATAAAACGACATTCACTAAAATAAAGAATATACAGTACTTCAATGTATGTGTGTATGTGGACAGTCGATACGGATAGTGGTGTTTGGGTGTGGACTTTCAGTTTCATGATTACTGTTGACTTAATGGTTCGTTTATATAACTATATATGTCTGCAAACTATTTTATTATATGATTACAATTTTGCTAATACTTTATCCTGCATTCAGTTCACACAATCTATTGATAACGTACAGCACAAACACACACAGAGGGAGAGAGAGAGAGAGAGAAAGACTCACATTTTACTCAATGATGTATTGCCAGTTGTAGTTATATATATATTGCGCAAAAGCTAAGAGAGTAACAATAGCTAAACGAAAATCTCATTATTGTATTTTTATAATGGCTAACATTATTAATCGCCAAGTATTAAATTACCGTCTATATTGCCATATGACCATTCTCTCAGCGTTTCTTAGTGTTATCGCGAAAAAATGATATCTAACCGAAACAATAGGAGAAAAAAGTATGGAAAAAATATTTGTTTTAGTTTGTGGATCAGTTGAAGATTTGCTGAACTTCATCATCACTGCACCAAAGCTGTTATTAAGTTAGATTTATAAGAGCATTGTTTTCAGACTTTTTCCAATTCAGTCATCTTTCCAACAGAAAAATGTCTTATTTTAGTTTTTTCTTCTCCAACTATATCTACCATTAATCATGCGATTCTCTCTCTCTCTCTCTCTCTCTCTCTCTCTCTCTCTCTCTCGTCGTTTTCTCATTTCATATATGCTATCAGTCGATAGACAACATTTTATGTCAGCGTCTTTGTTATTGATAACGATCAATAAACTCAACTTTTTTGAGTATTTGAAGGATGATGTGTTAAACGTAATTTTATGTCATTTTTCTTGTATTAGTTTCTTTCATTTTATCATTTTATTAGCTTTATATGACCAGACATTTCTATTGTTTTTGAAATGTCAAGAGACTCTTATGATCTCAATGCAGCAAAGGTATAATTTTAAGGTACATTTCTGCTATCAAATAGTCTTATAGTCTTATATTTATTATTTTTCTAGTTGTCTTTTATTTATCTTTGATGCGTTTTTCTTGCTTTATTAGCATTGTGTTTGTGTCTTTCGATGATTAGCACTGAATAGGAAATATAAATAATTAAAAGAAATTTTCTAAATGATAAACAGGGTATTTATGCATAGTTTTCCGAATTTCAAAAGCATTGTAATGCAGAGAAAAATAAAAGAAACATTAAGTAAAAAGTTTGGCTATAGTTCACAAAATGCTAATGCTATATGAAAATGTATAATAAATAATAAAACTAAACGTTATGAATAATAAAAACAATTTTAATTTTTGCAAATGCTATCACAAGGTTATTATTGCAAGGATTTTTGCCTCAAAAATTCTAAGTTTTGCTTTA
This sequence comes from Phthiracarus crinitus, assembly GCA_034698025.1. NCBI lineage: Eukaryota > Metazoa > Arthropoda > Arachnida > Sarcoptiformes > Phthiracaridae > Phthiracarus > Phthiracarus crinitus. The sequence continues at coordinate 37,975 of JAQGAW010000162.1, forward strand.
TTTAACATTTTTAAGATAAATTTTCTTCTGAAATGGTTTTATTGCTGCCGTATTTTTATTGCATTTGCATAGAATTGACTTTTAAAATGATTTTATGATTATTTCTTTTTGAAAAAATTTAGAAAAAATGTCTGTAAATCACGTCATTGTCCATACAAATCATTCGAAAATAACTTAACTAATGATGTAAACAATTTCCTTACATATCAATTAAGAAGTTTTATTCAATTATACTTTTAAATTTATTTATTTAAGTTTTCTTATTTGTTAAAAAAATTGTTTTTACGTTCTTCAGTGGAAAAAATTGACACTTTACTATTTTACCTCAAAAAATGTTTTTCCCTAATTGTCAGTTTTATTCGTTTTTTGATATTTTTTGATATTTTAAGAAAATTAAGGACGTGTTTCACAATACCTGATGTATTCAATTCTATCATTCGTAATAAAGTAATAAACTTATGTCTTCAATAAGGAAAGTTTTAAACAAATTAAGTTTTATCTCAATGTATTGCTTTTATCTAAAATTATTGTTTTTTTAATTGTAAATTAAAATTCTAAGTAAATCGTTATGTTTGAGGAAAATCGTGTTCATTCGAAATTAAATTTTTCTGTTGAGCTTTGTTTTTACAATAAAATTTATTTTTCAAAGCATGCCATTTACAGGTTTAAGACAATAATGTAATCGTTATTTACAAAAATAAATGTTCTAAAATTAAAATATGTGTTTTTCAGATTAACCTGATATAACCAATAACGGCATAAATGCTAAATAGATTATCGCAGCAATGATTCGACTATCAATCAATTTAACAATTGTTTATAAATTAATGTTAGCAATAACTCATTTTTCATCATATGTGCACTATTAAGATATTATGAACACTATATACCGATAAATCCCCGCAAAGAATACGCGTTCGGCTAATATTTTTCTTAAACATGATTAGAAATGTTACTGACGTCACACACGTAAACGAAAATTATAAACTAAAAATAATTTTAAAACTTAATTACATCCTTATTTAAAATTTATAAAAGATTTTGGTTTCAAACATAGAAAACAGAAATATCAAAGCGGTGTTACTTCCATATAATGTAAATTTAATCAATAATAAATTCAAAGCTCTCTTTTTTTATTCAAACATAGAGTAATCTTATAAAAAAGGCTTACGAGTTTGAGGTTTATTATATAGTTTAGCGTGTGGTGTGTTTAATAAATATACGTTACATCGGAGAATAATAACCAATAAATTAGCTATAAATAAATGAACTTTTCAAACAATGGTTTATTCATTTGAGATTTTGATTATAAATTAGATAATTAATTCACAAAACAGATATTTATTGTCATTTTTTATTGTAATGCCTTTGGCGTTCAAAGTGTTCGTGAGGTCACTGTTACTGCAGATGGTCTTCGTTTTTATTTATTTATTTTTACATAAATTTATTGCTTTTTACAATATATTTCACTTTATATTGTTACGCTTAAATTTATCTTTAAGACTATTATCTTCTTTGATTTTATAGTAAACGAATAATTTAAAATTATAATAACAATAACAGTCGCGCATAAAACTTTGCGTTTCGATTCGTTTGTTTGTTTCATCGTTTACTTTTCGCATTTAAATCTTCGGGTGAAATGCAAATGTGTAACTATTTTATTGTATCTTCATTTAATTCCGGCTATAACTAGTGTTTTTATGAACATAAAATCGTGTAACAATTCTACTTTTAAATACAGTATTATTTTAATAGTAACAACTCATAGATTTTAGAGAAACTTCAATTACTAAATAAATAAAACCGTCAGTCAAAACAATTTTATTTTAATAAAAAATATTTATCAATTTTGTTATTATATCAAATATATAATAATTAATGATGGGAGAAAGCTCAATATTACTGAGCTTGAGCTTGAACCTGCTGAGCTTAAGCTCAAAATTTTGGAACA
>JAQGAW010000163.1:0-39823 GCA_034698025.1 Phthiracarus crinitus
GATAGTCCATATCACGATCGACTGTACCACTTAATGATCACGTATTCTCCTAATAATCCATTAGTGATGCCAACAATTCGATTCATGGATCCTATGTTTCATCCAAATGTTAGATCCGATGGTTCCGTTTCGTTAGCCATTCTTCGGCATTGGAATCCATTGACGCCAATATGTGCTTTGATTGAAAATATTAGTTCAATATTGAGTGAACCAGATTTAACATATATTACGAATTTATCGGCAGCTAATTTATATGCACGAGATTTTGATGTGTATTATATAAAAGTACGTGAATTGTATAATTCGTACAACAAATTTGGTTTGAATCGAAAAAGACGTCGATTTACGCGTTAATTGTGATTATACATTATTTTAGTGAATTCATTTTAAACTTTTATTTAATTTTTATGTCTCTTATTTTTCGAATACAAAATCGATTAATTCTTTTTTATATATCAATGGGTTCCAATATTTTATATGAATTTATTTGTATTTATAATAAATATTTTAGTACGTATTTATATTGCAAATATTTATGCCAATTTTTATCAATGATTTGTAGTGTTTTACAAAATTACCAATAAATGATTTCTTAATAAAAGTTTATATTAAAATTAGTTTTATTTCATCTTTATTTTAGTTATATATAACTTTTGACACTAATTGCGCGCAATTTTTTAAATTTTGTCAAATAATTAATCGTTTCATCAGTAAAACATTCTTTGGTTAGTATTTTAAACACATATAACGTTGATAAGTATAGATGGAAAGCAATATAAATTTTTTTATTGATTAAACCTTTAGTTAAAAATCGTTAAATATTTTAATTGCTTGAATCTATTTTTTATTAATTTTATTAATTATATCAGATAAAAACATGATCACATAAGCTTACAAGAGTTAACAGCAAAAAAGTGAGTATTATTTATACAAAACTGTTTTACTCATTTCGCTATAAACAAATGGCAAGAAAATTCATCAAATTTGTGGTCACAAAGGGTTAGAGTGACAATGAGTTACAATGATAGTTATTACTAAAATTCATAAACTGATCTCTATTAGCGTGAGATAACAGTCTAGATTGAACTTCATTTGCAATAATGTAATAACACTTAAACAAAAATAGTAACAAAATCTTTAATATTTAAAACTGTGTTTTGCCATAAATTGATTTTAAAAAATTCGCGTTCAAAATTGAATAAAATAGAAAGTATTTATAATATATTGTGGCTTATATTGTGTCTCAACAACGTATTGATAACCCATTTCTGGTTGTTTTGAAGCCAATAAGTTTAATATTTATTGTTTGATATTTTACTCAATGCCTATCAATGGTATATGACGTTATAAAAGATAAACACTATTAGTTAACTCAGTTCTTTACTTTTATAAATTTCTTAAACCACAACACTGTAATTAACACTAAACATAACAACACAATCATAGCTATTATTGAAACTCTATTTAATTAATTTATAAATTAAGAGCCAAATGTTAATACAATAGAATAAAAATTTTTATGAAATTACAATTATAACACATATGGAAAATAGTTTAATAAAATAAGCAATGCATGAAAAATATTAAAATAATATAATAGTTATTTAACAAAAACTTTTTAAGACTGTTTTATTTAATTAATATTGAAGCTTTCGGAGAGCACTCTCTCCATCATCAGCAATGATAGTACTGATTTCGCATACATTGGCAAACACATTAAAATATTTTATTTGTAAAAACATTGATATTTGATTATGTCTAAAGTTATGAGCAATACTGTAATACAATATTAATAAATATATAATACATTAAGTAAGTTATTTTTGAAAGTTTCAAATGATAACATTTTATATGATGTTAAAGCTTTATATCGTAAATCCTAAAAACCGGCTTTTGCCGGTTTAAAAAATAATAATGAATTTATTTATTTAGAATTAATTAAGGGAATATATTGAGAAGGGATATATGGTATTTCGTTATTCATTAAAGGAATATTTTTCAGTTTATGTGCTTTTATTTCATAAGACTCAATAAATAGTCTCATTTTTTCTAAAGTTTTTTGATAATATGATTGGATTCCAATCAATTATATGATTAAAATCGAATGAATGTTCAGCTATAGGTGAATTATAAGGGTTATTATTTAAGGATCTTTTATGTTCTGATACCCTTATATTAATATCCCTTTTAGTTTGTCCGATATATTGGTAGTTACAATTTTTACATTTGATCTTATAAACAACATTACATATATTATTAAATTTATTATTGTTTGATTTAAAATTTTGATAGATATTGCGGTTAGATCTATAATAGACTCTAATGTCATAAGCTTTTAATAAATTAGAAATCCTTTCACTTATTCCATAATAGTATGGAATAGACATAACATATTTTGGGGTTTGTTTAACTTCTTTAATTAAAATATCATTTCTAACTTTAGCGATAGTATTGTTAATTAAATCTAATGAATAATTGTTTTGTTGAAGAGAATTTCTGATTATATTTAATTCGTCATAAAGTTTGTATCCATCAGAAATTAACATAAAAGCTCTAAGCTAAAGATCGTTGACAGATACTTTATGGCATAAAGGATTAAAAGAATTGAAATTCAAATATCTGTGAGAATGAGTTCCTTTCCGAAAAATGTTAGTATTTAAAACATTATTTGATCTGTTAATTTTAACATCTAAAAAATTAATTTCTAAATTATTTTCAAGTTCACAAGAAAATTGTAAAAATTGTCTTAAATTGTTAATATATTTTAAAAATTGATCTAAATTATGTTTATTAAGAATGACTAAAATGTCATCAACATAACGACTATAAAAATCTAAAGAAGGAGTAAAATTATTTATTTCAATATCTATCTGTTGCATTATTAATTCAGACAAAAATCGGGGAGTTATTAGCTCCCATTGGAATTCCGCATATCTGTTTATAATATTTATTTTCAAACGTAAAATATGCAGAATCAAAACAAATTTCTAATAAATTTAATATTTCTTCTAATGGTAAATCAGTTATGTTTTTATAAATATTATTTTTTGAAAAAATAGAATTTAATTCTTTAATTATATAATTTTGTGGAATAGATGTGAATAGATTATTCACATCTAAAACTATCATTATATCGTTATCAGATAAAGATATTCCTTTAATTTTGTTTACAAGATCAAAAGAATTTTTGATTGAATATTTATTATTTAAGTAAGGTTTTAATATTTCAATTAAATATTTGTTTATTTTTTGACTTGGACAATTATTTGCTGGAATAATTAGTCTAGCTGGCTGTTTATCTTTGTGAACTTTTATTAAAGCATATGCTACCGGACAATTCGGATTTTCGGATTTTAATTTATAAAATTGATTATATGATAACCAACTTTTAGATTTATAATATTTTAACGTATTAATTATTCTTATGGTTATTTGTTTAGTTATATCATAACACTTTGTTAAGTTATGGTCATAACACTTTATTCAAAATTTTATAATTATTTTTATCATTTAAAATAGAAAACACTTTATCTAAATAATCTATTTTATTAAGTAAAACTGTGCTGTTTCCTTTATCAGCTTTAGTTATAATTAAAGATTTATCGGAATATAAATTTTTTTAATATACTTTTTTGTTGAAAGTTTAAATTAAATTTCTTATATTCCGATTTAGATAAAATTTCACTACATTTATTCCTTATATTATTTACTGCCACATCATTTAAATTAAATTTTATTATATTAGTTTCGATTGCGGCAATAGTTTCTTTAATTGGAACTCTTATTGGGGTTCGAATATATTTTAAATCTAATGACAAAACATTATATTCATCTTGTGATAGAATTTTGTCGGATAAATTAAAAACCCACTCATTATTATCTTTTTAGGTTCATTAGGTTTTTTATAATTTATATCTAATTTTACAAATTTATTGTCGTGTCTATTATTTATAACATGTCTATTTTTATTACTTATTTTGTATATAACAAAATGAAGTTTATTAAAATATTCATTTGAAATATTTTTCATTAATTTATTTTTCAAAAAACTTAGCTCATTATTTAATTTCTTCAATTTATTCTGAATTTCAGAAATTTTTGCTATTAAAGATTTAATCGAAAACGATTTTGCTGCACTTATTCCAATTTTCAAATGATAACATTTTTAGGATTTACGATATAAACTTTAACATCATATAAAATGTTATCATTTGAAACTTTTAAAAATAACTTACTTAATGTATTGTATAATTATTAATATTGTATTACAGTATTGCTCATAGCTTTAGTCATAATCAAATATCAATGTTTTTACAAATAAAATATTTTAATGTGTTTGCCAATGTATGCGAAATCAGTATTATCATTGCTGATGATGGAGAGAGTGCTCTCCGAAAGCTTCAATATTAATTAAACAAAACAGTCTTAAAAAGTTTTTGTTAAATAATTCAATTCGACTGTTATCATGGATATATTTAACTATAAAATAACCCTGTTATGTGCACATTATTGGTTTACAACAAAATTGTTGGCTCTAAAACAAAATAAAAAATACGTTTCCATCATTTAGTAGCGTTTACTTAAAAAAATACTGTATAAGTTCGTTGAAACGCAAAATTTACCATTGAATTTAAATTTAATGTGTTGACCGATTAAATTGTGTTCGATTGATAAGAGAAGTTTGCATCGAATAACCAGTATAGTACAGCCAATGTACATGAAAAAAAATATTTTGTATTTCTTTATTGAATTATAAGTGATGTGGGATACGGTATGCGCGTATTCATTCATTGACTGAATTGCCTTTTAGCTAAAACGCACTTAAACATTAGCATCTTATTCACCGCTAAAAGCTTTTAGCGTACGAATCAATATTGAGATTTTTTGGCGACTATTTAGATAAGTTCGGATCACGAAATATATCTTCTTTTAACCATTCTTCAAAAAAAGTATTCCCAAATATTAGTTATTGATTTATCATTAAATATCAATTTTCGATAGATATTTATTGCTTTAAACCCGCATTTAGTTTCGCGTTAAAATCGGTTGAAATGGATTTTAAATATCATACAATAAATAAATGTGTGAATCGATCAATATTGGTATTATTGGAATATAACGGATTAGTATTGGCGAAGATATTCGAGGAAATTAGTAAAACTGTTACATATTATGATCTAATTTGCAGCGCATTATTCCTTTTTATATTTCCGTTGAGATTATTTTTGTCCATTTTAAGTAATCGATTTTTTGACTGAACTAATGAATATCCACACTAATTGATTTACTTTGTTTCAAAAATTTAACAATATTACAATGATGTAAACCAAAACAGGTTGTGCTTAATTTTTATACAGTACTGGCATTTGTTTCAAAATTTTCCAAGATTTGTATTTATATTTACGTCTCAAGATTTGTTTCAAAATTTTCGCAAATCTTTAAGCGAATAAAAAAATAAATAATAGTTTCTTTTGCGAAAATTCAAAATCCATAAGAGATTTAAAGAATGGAAAATTCTACAGTATTTACTCCTAAAGAACACCTGCGGGAATCGAGAGCAGAGTTGCTGGAAGGGTTTGGGAATCGAAAACGTTAGGATCCAACTCTAATTCAATTTTGATCAATTACTTTTTATCCGTCTGTGAACGCAGAAGAATAACCAAACTTATTACGTTGACTGAATTAAAAAATTTTTGCAATATAAGATGATGGATTTGAAATTCCTGTCCATATGTAAACCTATCTGGCTATATATCTGACTGTCAAGTCTTTATATTTATAAAGCGATTCTAAAATGATTAAAATTATCATCAAAATGACCAAATTTTTACTTATAGCAAAATACGGTGTCAAAAGTGGCTAAATATCGAATCAAAATAGCCAAAAAAACGGATAAATATTAATTTAAAATTAAAATTTCGTACCAAAACTTAACTTGATTTACCGTTTTCGGGTTAAAATTAGTGCCACGAATACCAATATTCACATTTATTATACTGACGATACGCATTTATCTGCGTCTATTAACAACAGTTTTTTTTATGTTGACTCGACGAGTGCTAAACGATTCTGAATTACCATTTACATTAAGAATATATTATTCTCTAAAAAATTTTCGCTTAATTAATATAAAAAAGTACAGATTGCTTAAAAATTTTAATAAATAAAAATAAAATATAGTCGGCCAACAATAGTTAAAATTTAAATATTTAATGAACTAAAATTTTGATTAGTCTAATAAATTAACTGAAAATTCCACTCAAAGTGAACGCATTATGAATGTTGTTGTTTTTTAAAATTTGATTAATCACAAAAATAACGCTTTGTATTAATATAAATGCACTCCTACTCTGTTTTATATAATTCATCTCAAATTAGCATTTGTTTGTTATATAAAGGAATCCATTGTTACAGTAACTCATTATAAAGCAGCAATAAATTTTTATCAGACTGTTTTATCAGACATTATTTTAAAAATAAACCGTTCGTTTTAAAAAATATCTTGAGTGCTATTTTTCTGGAAATATTCTTTTTAAAACATTCGAGACTATCCGTATTTTTAAGTATAATTTATAGTAAGATAAAAGAAAGTATGTTTTACTCGAGAAAAATTTTCGAAGAATATGATCAAAAGATCTTTTTACTATAATAATGTATAAGATCTAGACATAAAATGACACTAAAACTGATACTTTGATATCAACGTTGAGACAATCTCAACAACATTTTAAAACATTTTTCATGTAAGAATACAACTATGATTATTGAACCGATGCAATAAACATCAGCGTTTAAAATCTTTTCGGAAATATTTGCCATCTGCTAATAATTTTTTAACTGATATGCTAATACACTGTTTGATTTTTTAAGACAAGTTTACATTTAGTCCTAATCTTTGATATTCGTTATCAATCATATAGTTTACGTAATCAATACAAAAATTCAATACATAAATTTGAGCAAAAATTTGAGTTAAGAAATTATGGTATAAATTTTTTCAGTCATAAATATTTTAAAAGTATTCATCACTATTTTGATCGATACACTCCCTTACTTAAAAGAGTAAGGATTTCGAAGATATAGTGGGTTTGCGAAGTTTCGTCAATGAATTATAGTAAACTTTTGCGATCACTAGGTTTGCGAAATCCTTATTAATAAAAAAGTTGATAGGATTAGTAGACTAAATATAAAACAGATTCAAATGTAATTCTTAACTCGTAAATGTCATTGATATCTAAAATATGTTTCAATGTCTCGATGCCTTCTTCTTTTTATAGTTACTAATTTTACATCGTTTCATATTTTTAGTAATCTTAAGATTTTGCGTTGCGATGTGATGTTTACAAATTGTAAAATTTAGTTCCCATGTCATCGATTCAAAACACAAGCTTTTGTAATCTCTTTGAAAACAATAAGCTTTAAAATGACAGAGTTTTTAAAAAAAATAGTTAAGATGTTTTAATATTAACCTCATCTATTAATGATTGATTGCATCTGTCATTTCAATGCATTTTTTAAATAATAAAATATTTTATTTTCCTGTGTTTTTATTCTTTTTGTAAGATTAATGATGTGCTCATCTTTTGAAATTGTATTTATTTTTTTTTTGCATATCTTATATAGTCGTAACAAAAATCGAAAATTTTGAAACTAATGCCAAAATTTGTAATTCTGCGATGAAAAGTTCATTTATAGTATAAATTATAAACGTAATCTTATATAACGTAATGCGTTCCAAAATTAAACAAATTATAAGTTTATAGTCTATCAATTTCATTGCCCATCCATTTGTGTTGATAAGAAAATTATGCCGGATTTTAGGCTAAAACGGTTTCGAAAATATATTTCTGTTCAGTGTATTCGTCACTTAACTTTTCCTAATAAACACAAACCTAAACATTAGGCAGTTTGCACACATTAAATTAATAGCATTTTTGCTATAAACTGCGACCACAGTTTTAACTAAATTGAGCACTTTATACAGTTTACTGGTTAGTTGACTACCGAAACATAACTATTAGTTGAAAACAGAAAATACACTCTCGAGTAAATAAAGGTTATATTACGGTATTTGTTTTAATGGTAATATTGTGCTAATCCTGAATGCGATTCGTTTTAACAAATTACTATGCCATGAAAATTAAAACCTGGTAATTACGCCGAAGTGTTTAAAAGAAATCTTTTGGAATTACCAAACACAACACATAAAAGTTGGATAACACTAACACACTAAAAATCAAAAATTATGGCTTCCTATTCGATGGGCTTTGACCTCCAGAAAACTCTGTTCGGTTCGATGTAGAGTTTCGACTGTATGCGCTAATGTTTTGTGACACTCGACGGTGACATAAGCGCATTCGACTAGACATTAATACTGTTTACAGTTAGAATTCTATGAATTATATATTAGATATTTTTTGATAACCAAATAAAAATAAAGCGTAAAGATGTTTCTCGCTATAAAGAGTTTAGCAGCGAAAATCTAATCTTATTTTAAATCTGACTCTTACTGTAACGGAAAATGTAAAATCCATAAAACCCTAAAAATTGGTAATCATGGTAACCATAGGAAAAAAGTGCTGAAACCTTTCAAAATATTACTGTAACAAAAACCTCTTATTATTATTATGAATACCAAAGGTATAACAGTTTGTTTAGTTTTAAAAATAAGTTATAAATTAGTTTGCTTTAACTAAAAGTTTGTTTTAGATTAATGGTTTTAAAAGATACAATTTTTAAAGAAAAGTTTACTTTTTTTTATTGAAAATGTAAAAAATTTCTTCTTGTTTTAAATTTGTTACGAGTTTTGTTTATAATGTGGTTTTAAATTGAATTTTGTAACTTTGAATAACTTTATTCAGTACTAATATCATACTGTTTGAAATTCATTTTTCTATTGAAGACACTTAAATAAATATAATAATAAAAAGAGTTTCTTATGATAGGAAACGATCAGTAAAATAATTTCTTGCATAGAATACTGTTTAGTATAAATACCTTGAAAAAAATAATTTGAAAAAATGTTGTCGTTTCGGCAAAGAATAAAAATTCTTTTCAATGTCACTGTAATACGATTTATTGACAAATTTAGCTCAGATTAACGGAAAAAAGATCGAAATAAAAATAAAACAGTATTCTAGGAAATATTTTTGATCAAAATTTATTCATAGAACATCGTAACAGTAAACTTGTAAACTTTAATAAAAACTTGAAAATAAATTAATTAGTTTCACATTCTTTTGTCAACGTTAAGGTTCATAGGTTTCTAAATTTTATGCCATAAGTGAGATTAATATTATAAAACACATTGAGTGAAATGTGCGGCAGAAATTTTTGTAATGTCGATAATTTAACACTTTTCAAGAAAATAGTTTTTCATTTAAAATTTTCAGTTAAACTTCTATTTACATTTAAGACGGGAATTTGTTTGTAATGGTAGCAACAATTCGAACCATAGTTTTTCTGTGTAAATACATTTTGTTTATCAAATAAATAAGAATTCTTATCGAATTGTATTCTACTGGTATTGGTTCGCCTTATAGACCGAACCTTAAATGTTGGAAATATTGTGTTAAATATTTTGATTTTTTTGACAGCTTTTAAGATTAAAAACTTTTATTTAATTTGTATATGGAAACTATAATTTTTGCTGAATCAGTTTTTTTATTTCTTAAGGGAATCGGAGATAAATACGCTGAAATTCAAAGTAAAAACATGTTTATTGGGTTAAGTGATTGAATTATATAGCAAGATATTCAACATGTAAAAAATTAATATTAAAATTCAAATATTCTAAGGACCGAAAAACAATGAAATGAATTTCAAGAAAAAATTATATTGTGTTTATGATTTTAAACAAACTTACAAATTGCCGCAAATTACTAAATTAAACACATAATTACGTTTTGATATGCATCGAACGTATACACGAACTATTAATTACGAATCGTTTATCACTTAACAACGCAACAACCGCTTTATAGTTCACACGTGATTCCGAAAAAAGTATATTAAACTTTCGGATTACTTTCATTTGCCATAAAATACTTAATACTATGCCATAAACATGCAACACTAGCGCATTATAACTCACTAATTCATGTTTATTAAGCAACACTTCAATATTTGAGTCAATGAATTCGCTTCTGTATTGAATATAAAGCGTAATTAAATGGTTGCATACTGTACGGTACATGTTATAGCGGTCATCATTTCATAAGCTCATACAGCACTTGGTATGGAAGCAATTTGTTTGCTATTTGCTGTCACAGCAGAATTCGCACTTATCTTATCATTTAATACTAATTTATATCGATGTTTAGGTTGCAATTGAATATATGTTACGTTTTCGATACGATAAGCTCAATCATTAATGTAATTGCACTGTTGCTTTGATTTTAATAAAGTGTTTAATTAATTTGATTTGTTTTACTATTTTTTCCAATATAAAAGTTTGATGCGTGGGTTTAAAATTTTGAATAGTAAAATAACTGGAGGTAGAATTAATTTTATGAAATCCTGTGAAATTTAGCGAATTAAAGAGCAATAAAAATTGTTTGTCTAAGCATCTATCAAATTATAAAATTTTAATTAGATTTTGTAGCTAACCTTAAAATACCTTTTGTTTCGAATATAGTCATAGTACTTAATAGACAGCAAGCTTATGTTAGCGATGGGTTTTTTTACTTAAATAATATATTATCGCAAAGCTAATATTACGAAGATAATACTTTTTAAAAATCTAAATAAATACTTAAAACTAATTGTTTTGTTTTATACACGATTAATGTTTTATACACAATTAACAATAGTTGTCAAAAATAATAAAATTAGTTAAATAATGAAACGGGTAGTCAATAGAGAACTTTAAATCGCAAAATTAAGAGTTTTCTAAGTATTAGTTATTCAAAAATAATGACAATACAGAAGTTATACAATCAGAACCATTAAATAAGATTGAATAAGCTTTAACAACAGATTTTACTTCCATATTAAACTAATATCCTTTCGACAACAAATATACAGTATATATTTAAATCATTATGTTTGAAAATATATGGATTGGAAAACGCTTATAAGATATTTCTTAAAAGCCAAATTGAGCTAAAATTTTATGTTTTTACTCTTTTCAGTAACAATAAGTTTGTTATATTTACAATTATAACTTAATGGCGTACATTCGCATAAAAACTAACAAAAAGTTTAATAATTACAGCATTAATATAATTAGATTAATAATGTCCATAAAGATTAGAAACGTTTGCGCACCCAATTAACAATTTTTATTTTTTTGACCGAATGCAATGTTACAGTAATATACCTATTATCAAAGATTAACCAATTTTGCATCAGAAATCATATTACTTATTCGTACAATAAAGCATTTATTCGTATTAAAGTTGAAAAATTAAATGCTATTATGTAAAGAATTGAGTTAACGGAATAATTTTATAATGACGGCATAATCGGCTCTAAAAACGGAATTTTGGTTTCAAACTCGAATCATATTAAAAATTGAATAAATTTTGTAAAAGTATTACAAAATGTTTTTACTTTTTCTCTTAAATTTCTGAAGCGAATAATTTTTAATACATACCAAAGTGAATATTCCGATAGCGAAGCATCCAGTTCTCAACGATATGCAACAGCAGCACGATTTTAGATAATGCATCTCTGTTTTAACAAAAAAATAATATTTAAGTGACTTTAAGCGAACCTTTTAACAAAAATAAATATTGGGAATAAATGGTTTTATTTTTAAAAAGTATTTAAACAAAATTTGAACGAAACGGTTAGCGAAAAATACATTACCATAGAAACGTTGGGTTCAATTTGGATCGATTTAACAAAAAAAATTTGTTTCGAACTTAATTTACACTTTTTATTTAAACTTGTTTCTTACTGTACCGACAAACAACTTTATGTTTGGTACAGATAGAGCTGAACAACACAACGGCAAACAGAATAAGAATAAAAATACTGCTGTCGTTACGTTAAAATAACTTATTCTATAAATTTATGCAAAATCAGTGTTAGAAAACGAATACGAATTCAAAAACTTTTTCCCGTTTCAATATTAACAGCGGTGTTGCGTTGCGTTATGAGCTCTCATTGTATTGTGTTCACTACTCTTCGCTACGATCCATACAAATGCGATTCGAAACAAAGTTTTAGTCAGAGATGATATTTTATGGCTTGAGATGCGCGCAACACATACCAAATGGTTATGATTCGCACGATTCTCCGCTCGGCTATGTGTGCGATAGAATGAGCTTATAGTGTGATTAAGTTGATATAAATAATTCTTCGTTGACTTTTATAGCTTGCTTTTAGGAATATTTATAAAGAGGCAGAAATAAAATTAGGGAAAAACTCAATATGATTGGAATTTGTCAAAACATGTTAACGATATTTGTATTTATATGCGAAGATAAAAGAAAATCGTCTTATTATGATTCCTAAATGCTACTTAGGATAACATGTATATATAAGATATTTATCAATAACAAAATTATAGTGTGACAGATAGTATTATTAGAGGGATGGCGTTGCGAAAGCATTATGGGTCGTGAGATGCGTGACAATATCTAATGACAACCATACACGGCTAAAATTTTTCACTATTATTAATTGGATTGTTGTAAGCGTATAAATAGATTAAACTTATCGCGAATTATCTAATAAGTTACAGCACTTGAAAAAAAAGTATTTAAGATTTTCGTATTTAATTCGTGGAGTAATTAAATAAAACTTTATAATGTCTAATGAATTTATAGTTTAATTTCATTTTTAACTGCCAAAATCATTTAATAAATCTTTGTGGTGATCTGTATGCTAGTCATAAGAGGTTTTCAAGTTTTAAGTATAGAAAAATAAATTTATTATCTATTTAATACTATAAGTTGTTTATTCGCATCGTTAGTGAGCTATCGATCTAAGATTTTATTTTTTATTTTGTCGGCTTTCGTTTAATATTATCTCATTTTTAATTTTTAAGCCATTTAAATATTTTTCTCATTAATCGTTCCCATCGATTAACATTGTTCTAACTTTAGTTTGACCCATTAAAATAAGTGAAAGATGAATACTGTATAAATGAAAGTTATCCGTAGCTTAATCTGTACGTTATTTCAAAATTATGCTTTTATTTCAATATAAAGTTAAGAGTTTTATGCACATCTTTTAGTTACATAAATTTACATAAGAAAACAAATTCAATAAAGTTTTGGCACATCTTCCGACAGTTACTCTATTGAAGTGCGAAAAAAATTATGGGTGAATGACTTAAACTGTGCTCAACATAATGGATATTTGTTTGAAAGAATCTTAAAAAGAAAGAGTACAAAAATTTAATTTTAAAATCCTATCATAATGAATTTAAACTCATTTTTTTGGTTATATTAATAACTTCTATTATTGGAAATACTTTGTTTTAATTAATCACAGAAATTATTAAGTAATCAAATTCAATTTTATGGTTCAGTAAATGTTTACAATTGCGAAGTTTTTTAATTTTCTATTAGATATTGCATTCGCAGTTAAAGTAGTTTTAATTGCGAAAGATAGGAAAAAATCGATATCTTATAAAGTTTAATATAACTATTTTAATGAAGACGATGACTATTTAAGATTATTTTTAGAATACATTTAAGCCATTCGAGTGAGATTTAATTAACAGTTAACCAGTAAAAAAAAATTTATTTTCATTAACGTTATCATTAAGTTTAAGCTGAAGTAAAAGCAACGAGAAAACAAATCTTTATAAACTTCTAAAAAGATACACCCGTTGATTGCAAAATAGTAAGGCTTAAATTTAATGTCATACAAAGCTAATAAAATTGGTTGAGCTTTGATTTTAGTATTTCTAGTGAGCTTGAAAAACAATAATAAATGCGACACATGGAGACGTTGCACAATATGCTTAATGATGAGAATAAGATTAATTTAACCTCAAACCCAGCTCACGTCTGGAAAAATTCGAGCTTAAAGTTAAAGATTCCGTTTTGTACAGTTTGAGTTTAAGTTTTACATTTTTTTGTTAGAAATTAACTACCGGTATATTTCTTTAGCAAATTGTATTCTGTAAACTAAAATCTATAAGATTAGCTAAGATTTTTAAAATATTAGCTCCAAAATTAAAGTTAATGAGTTCATGGTTATTATTGATCATATTTCATAAGCAAATTATGTCGCTTTAATAAGAATTTCAAAGATTTTACATTCATAAAAAGATTTTAATTTCAACAGTTTTTCTTAATGTCTTAAATTATTATTAGTTTTCTGTAAAGCATTGAACTTAAAAGTAAAAGTTATAAACAGAATACTCTATAATATATCACAAAATCTTCATTCTAACGAAAATCGATGATTTAATCTTACGAAATACTGTAAATATTATGCACTAGTTTTTCTGGCAATATTTTACACTTAAAAACATTCAAATACTCTTACACTTTTAGTAAGTATCATAACCTTATATGATGACATCTGGGAAAAGTACCATAAATTGTATCATCTTGTGGTAAATTTATTTTTAAAGGTAAATATTATCGAAAGTTTTGATAAACAGCTTTTTCAAGTGAAGTGATGTTCGTGTTTGAAGATAAATATATACTAGATTTTTAGGAACAGTTTGTATAAACTTTAAATGGAAAGTTTTAGACTATAGGAATTCAAGAGATTCTATTGAATAAGTTTGATGTAGAAATAGTTTTACGTATTCTTAATGAACCAATAAACCAGTTCGAAATTGTGTTTGGGTTGATCTTTTGAAAGAAAAATCTTTTGAAATTTATAAAGAAACTCAAATTTGAAAATTTGAAATATGATATTATTTTATAGTAAAACATATGTAAAAACTAATGCATTCTATTTTGAAAAAAGTTTAACTTTATTTACAATTATTTGTAAAATGAATGCCTTGATTACATCGAAAAAATGAATAGAAAAAAATAAAACTAAATGATTCTTTCTTGAGTTGAAAAAAATTTATGTTATTTTTCTAGAGCTAAGTTAGAAATATTTAAGAGATAAAATATTGCGTAACAAATATTAATTAACTGTTTAATCCGCACTTTTTTCAATGAATTGTTTTATTATCGGATTGAGATAAGTTGACGAAAAATGTATATATTAGACTTGTAATCGTGTACCCGAAATGTCGGGTTCGGGTCGGAACGAGTTTTAAAATTTTTAGTGCTAATCCAAATTTTCTTGAAAGATTTATAAAAAACATTCAATTTTAAAAAATAAAACTTAATTTATAAACTAAATGATAATCACAAGTTGTATTACTACTTAAATTTTTAATTTATCAAGTTTTTAGTTATAAATATTTGAAAATTTGTTATAATAGAAAATATAAACAGAAAAAATGATTTCGGATGTCGGGTTCGGGTCGGTTCGGGTTCTAACCTGTCGGGTTCGGGTCTGGGCGGGTTCTGAAAATTCATACGATTTACAAGTCTAGTATATATGATCGAATCCTTTGGTTTCGTTCACTGTAACCATATATAACCGAACGCTGTTGAAAATGTGCATTTTATTTTTACATTTTAAATGTCATTATTAATTTGTTAAATAAAAATTGTTAGTTTTAATAGCTTTTCAATAAAGTAATTAATAAAAGTCGAGAAATCAATAGTCGCTACATTTGTATACAATACTTATACAATGTATAAGAGCAAAAAATTGTTTATTTCACTTTTTATAACTCAATTTACTAATGTGTCGAATAATACATCAACCGTTAAATTCGAATTATTATTGAATCTCTTGGTTCCCTTTTATTCTTTCAATTTTAGAATTAAACTATAGCATACCTTTTTGAATCAAAATTCGAAATAATTACTTTCAATATTTAAAAATTGGTTGATTACAAGTATATTCTAGAGTTAAAAAACAGTCTGAATCTAATCATTAAACAGAATTATATCCGATACATTGTTGGTTAAAATTTTTATTATTTTACTTCACACTTTTAATAGGAGGAGGAGGTTACTTCTCTTATGGAAAAATATGTGCGATTTCCATTCCATTTAAAATTTTTCATACAACTCCAAACCAACCCCAACCAAAACATTTAAAAGTTATTCTCAACTTCAGTTCATTCTCAATAAATAATTCTAAAATTATTCCAACTTCAGTTTTTAGCCTAATCTCCTTATCTGTTTGTCTATCTCTCACACATACGCAAACACTTAGTCATTCAGTTATAAACAATATTAATATAAAAAGCAACAATAAAGCAGTTAAAGTTTGTACTGAAATACCAATAATGAAAACTCAAGCTTATGGATATTGATTTATCAATAATATGTCCGTTTGTCTGTATGTTTGCAGTGATGTGATATTAACAACATATCACTAGAAAGTCGATTATGTAAATGTGTCCTTAGTTTTGCATAGTTATTGATCTTACCATAGATAGACATATTGAGAGAAAATAATTAAACGTTCTCTTGAAATAGAACCAAAAAAATCGTTTAAGTGATAAATCACAGTGAATTCTAATGCCATTTAATTTAATAAACTGGAAACAAATTCTCCTAATCTAAGGGAAAATTGAATTGTATTTTTATATGTTTTGTTGTTATTTCGCTATTTTATCATCAAATTGTCATTTTGTTACAACTACTTAGCATTTTTATAATAATTTTTTTTGTTTCGGAACATTATCTTAATTGCACTGTTCTAAGAAATATAGAACAAGAGATCAAATTTTGTTGTTGTAAATGTTAGATTAAACGTAGTTTATTAGCACATCCAAGTGATACTTCCTTATTATTAACGAGACGAACGGAAATAAAAAAAAGTTACGGCAAGTTATGTGATTTAGATAAAGGAGTAAAACAAGAATATAATACAATGATTGTATCCAAGTAATAGTCGAATTAATAACTAGATTTTCGTGTAGCCAAGGGTTAAGACAAATATTTGTTCTTATATGTTATTATAATATTCTCTAAAATTTATTTTTGGATATGTAAGCCATAGACAATTACTTGTTTAAAACATTGTATTCTATATTTTTATTTTAATTTTACACAAAATGCATAAAATATAGCTGTTTACGGTATGACAATATATATCGTTAATCTAATATATATAAATTGCCAGTAAAACAAAAAACCCAAATAACACGATATAAGATAAGTTTAAAGTATTGAAACACGAAAAATAGATAATATAATTAAAAAGCTGAATAAATATTAATAAAAAGCAAATAAAATATTAAGCTTATAAGTTTTTTAATTAATTATTTGTTATTTTTGAATACTT
The DNA here is from genome assembly GCA_034698025.1 of Phthiracarus crinitus. Taxonomy (NCBI): domain Eukaryota; kingdom Metazoa; phylum Arthropoda; class Arachnida; order Sarcoptiformes; family Phthiracaridae; genus Phthiracarus; species Phthiracarus crinitus. Next base: position 17,281 of record JAQGAW010000163.1, read on the forward strand.
AAAGTGATTATAACTAATTTAATAGTTTATTGTGTTATCTGTTTAATATCATTTTTTTAAAAATATTTTTATTATAAGCAAGTTTAATAGATAACTTTAAAAAATCAGATCAAATCAAGAGAACTGACTCGTATTTATTTTTAGTAAAAAGATAACATTTTAAATAAATCATTGCCGCTCGAGCAGGTAAAGCTCACCTATAAACACACCCAAATTATTACCTCCACCGATTAATCTAAGATACCCCTGACTCATTAAACCTAAACCATTATAACCTTAAGCCCCGCCCCGTTTTAACTCTAATAAAATCACAAAAATGATTTATATATAAAAAACAAATAATAAAAATTTTTGACATAAAAGGATTTGTAAAAATATAAAAAGTTAACAAAGAAATTTTTAATAAGTTATAATTATAAAAGTATGACAAATTTATAATAAATGATTAAATGAAAGTGTGCCCTAGAGGACACCCCTCATTTGCAGCACTTATTGTTTTGTTAACCGCTCTTTTGACTCCCTATAAAAAGGAGCCAAACTCTCACTCTTCTTCTTTCTCAAAAACACACTCATTAAGAGTGTTTCAATTTCATTGATTTTCACGACACAATTTTGTACCGCAATATTTTCTTCAAAAATAAATTTTCTTTTTAATTGAAATCGTGTCTCATTTTTATTTGTGACACTTCACATCATACTTGGGTCACAAATGAATGATTTATTGATTCTTATTTTTATTAAATTTTTAAATCATTGATTTTAAATTTGTATTATCTTTAGTCGGTTTAATTTCACGATATTCCAAATAATATAAAAATTTTTCTTTATTTGAAATATTTTTCTCCAAAACCACAAAGTTGCGACCAATGGGGTTGCATAGATTTGCAATTTTCTCCTCCTTGTAATATAATTTATATTAAAGTTTTCAAAAACTAAAAATCAAAAATAAATAAAAATATATACATCCACCAGTTAATTCTAAGTAACAATGAATAATTTCATTAATTCTTTCAATTTTATTTGACCACTATTAGCCATATTTTTTCTATTAAAAATTCAAAAGAATTGATTTCCATCTTTAAATAAAGGTTGAGTGCACTCAAATTCATTCTTGTTTTTCATATTGTTTAAACAATCACTAAATCTAAACCCATACACATTACACTGTAAAATAAAATTGAAATTAAAATATAAATTAAAACCTAAAGTTTTTATTACCAATTTTAATGTTCCAGCAAAATATGTTATCAGATATAATTAAAATATTGATCACAAGATTGTTTAATTGATTGATATATTGAAGAATAATTAAAGCGGCAGTTCATTGCAACAAATTCTTCATACCATTCATACCAATAATTATAGTTGGACATAACTAAACAATAATAGTAAATAAAAAATAATATAATGTTTTATTAAAAAAAGATAAAAATACTGTTATACTAGAAATATGTTATAATAAAAAACCGTTATCATTGTAATAATTATGTATAAAAACAATTTAAAATAAATAGTAAAGACCCCAAAGTCAATTATAATCTATGATTTATTATTAATAAAATTAAAGTTAAATATTATTTAATATTACATAATTAAGTTTACTAATATTAAATTCTAATAATTAACTAAATCAACAAAAATTAACTATATCAAGAAAAAACAATTAACTTAATTAACTATAAGATTAAAGTCACAAACCAATTCATGTGGTTTATAGGGCTCTTATAACAAAATATTTTTAAAAATGGGTTTATTAACAATTTTGTGAAGTTTCTATTTGTTTCACGACTATACAAAAAACGTCAAATATTATAGCTTAATGCAATAATATTTAATACACATATAAATCAGCTTTGGAATTATCATTTTAAATTGGCAAGTATCATAATACAAAGAGGGAAAATCTTGAAACTTGAAACTGGAAATATAAGAATGATTGATTCTTTGTCTTTTTTCTTCAGCCTTTTTCAAAATTACCATAAGTTTATGGGCTTATTGCAATATTTAAAATTGTCCTCATCTATTAAATATTCTATCTAATTGGAAATATATTGGTGAGACATGGTGTTTAACTTTTATCTCTTTAAAATAGCACAAAAGCCTAACTTTCCCAAAATGGATAATGTTACACTTATGATGAATATTTGAAAATTTATACAACTGAATAAAAATAAAATAATGTTGAAATCATGGTTGATGTTGATAGTGTGATAATAGTAAATTGAAATTTAAAGTTGAAGATAATGATATTTTAAATAATTACAATTTAGCAATTGCCTTGTTTGTTACAGCATAGCTCGTATGAAAATTATTAGATATCATAGAGCAAATTGAAAATATTACCATGACAGTCTTCTATGCCATGACACTGACTCAGATATTTTAAATAGATTAAAAGTGACCCCATTATAAAGATTGTAGATTTTCTCATGATTTGAACGATGAAGTTTTTAATGGTAGAAATTTGTTGTGTTAGGGCTTAACAATTATTAATAAGAATTACTATTCCATATATTAAAAATAAAAGAATAAAATTAGATGTACCACAACTTCAATTCAAAATAGATAAGTGACATTTTATTTGTACAAATGATATAAATAAAATTTTTCAAGCTACCTAAGATAAGAAAAGAATTATTGGAAATTCAAGTTTACCATATGGTTATTAATTATATTATAAATATTTATATTGTTATAAATTTTTAAAAATTTAATTTAAAAAAACTTATTTATTAAACAAAAAACAATAAATTAATTTTTAGTTGAAATGAAATAATATTATCTTTTCTTAGGGGTATAATGGGTTCTGCGGGTTAAAACGGGGCACAGTGGTATAATGGTTCAGGTTTTCTGGATCAGGGGTATCTTAGATTACTCGGGGTATAAAGGTTTGAGTTGGTTTAATGGGGGCTTTACCTACTCACTCACTTTGACACTATGAAAAAATTATTTTTGACATTCTATTGTAGAAGTTTTAGTTAATTAGATTATTGTCGTGTATTGTAGTTATTAGTAACTTATTATTTTGGCTAAATTACCTTTGTTTCAAATTTCAATGAGATTAAAATAATGTTAGATAATAATATTTAATTAGTAATAAGTGATTCTAAAGAAGTTTAAAAAGTTTAAATTATAACATTTCCCATAAAATTAATTCTATGGATTTTTCTGATTTAAATAAAAATTGAAAAATCGTTAAATTTTTTTAAAGATCTTTTAATTCATTTAATTGAATTTTATTTATTTGAGAATAAGTTATTTAGACCTCTTAAATTTTTATGAATTGATATTTTATTTTCGATTCCTTAATCATTGCGATTATCTTTATTTTTTGTCTCTAATTATTTATGTCTCCATTTGTATTCAGTAATTAAATTCTTTTTTTTAAATAAAATCTCTTTACGTTTCTATAATCGAATTTCTATCCATTGATTATGAGAAAATCTCTTAATTCAAACGAAAAGCGATTATTAATTACAATATATTGCTATAATTATATAGAAAATATGGTTCAATTTGGTTATTAGGAAATGTTAAACTGAAAGATTTTACCCAAAATACTAACCAATTCCATGAACTTATAACAAAAAGGTTAGGGATTAAGTTACTGTTTTTAATTATTAACGACAAGCTCTATAATACATCGATCGCTCTGTAGAAAAAATAAGAGATATTATAATGAATTGTGTAAAAAATCCATTATATTCTCTTTTATTTTATATATAATTTATTGCTTTTAAATTATTAACTAAACTTCTATTAATAAATAAATATGTTCTTGAAAAACAAAAAGTAAAGCATAGTCGATAACAAAAATATATTATATCTTTCCGAGAATAGGAAAAAAATAAATTTAATCATTAACTTGGATTATGGATTCATTGGTTTATTTTTGTTTGTAATTTAGCAAATTTTTGGATAATAAAAATTAATTACAGTATATCTAAGAAATATATTAGAAATATATTTTTATTGAAATACACGTGAAATTATATGGTTATTCCGAATATGTATGTCATAGACAACATTTTACTTTTATAAAATTTATAAAAACAACGTTTTAATTATAAATAACGTTTTATTATCTCTAATAGGATTAGAGGCATTTTAAATTCGGTTACTATGGATGGAAATCTTTTCTAATGTTTGCATAAATTTTAATATTTTCTGTCTTTATTATTGAATTACCTCTGCTTTAATAATTTCTTTTTTGTTAATAGACAGCAAAAAAATATTTGTTCAAATTTTAGGTATTATATATCATTTTTTATATAATTCGAAATCTATGGAGGGGTCCTCAACCTTCCCATGTCATTTACTTTGGAGTGAATAGATATGACTAATATAAAAAACCCGAAAAAATTTTTAAAAAAGGTCTTATGCAAAATAAAATAAAATAAATAGCTTATTTAATATCAAACTAATAGAAATCTAAAAAAGATCTCAATACCGTTAGTTGAGAGATCATTGGTATTTACAATCTATTTATTTATCTATTATCATTGAGCATTCAAACAGTAAATCAAATTAGACGTTGGATTACGTATGTCGTAAACTCAGATATGTTGCGAAATGTGTAGAAATAAATTCAATTAGAATTTAACTTAATTTCTCACAACAAATAGGAGTTTGAATTTTTCCCCTAAAAGAATGTCAATGGAGTTTTATAGAGTTTTTTCGAGTACGAAATAAACACTAAACAGTGAGACTGTTTTTTATTATTTCTGTTACAAATTATTTTTGATTAAATTGAATTAAATTGATTTAAACATATATTACGCATTCTGTTTGTATTTAAGATCAATACTTAACTCAGTTTTGTTTGATTTAAAGCCTTATTTTTATAGAAATCACTAGATTAATCTATAAATTAAATAGAAAACTATATTTAAGAAGTATACAGTCGTTAAAACATAATATTTTTAAGCTATTTCTGCAAAAAATTTCTAATAAGTTGACATAAATAAAGTTAAAATAGTAAAAAATATAGAGAAATTTGTTAACTATTTCAGTTGATCCAAATCTGGATTAAATTTAAAACAATTGGATCGGTTAACAATATGTATATATATCGTTAGAAAGATTATTTAATAAGGAATCAAATGACGCAAGTCTTAAGCATATTGAAGCATCGGTTTATGAATAAAAAATTGGTGGCAGAAGAAGATAATAGATTAATTCATTACGTAGTTTATGATTGACATGAGCGCATTAACTATGATTGACTACAAATTTTACATTGATTATTGCGTTAGCCTTTAATGCATGAAATTTTTCCCCTTATATTTTTTGATTGACTATTATAATCAGTCATATAAATTTTAAAGCAATGCGTTATCTGTGTGTTTCACTAAGAGATGGAAAGGCTCGTATCCTTTTTTAGAAAGCCATAGTCTTAGCTTTTGGCTTCTAACCATAGTTGCCGTATGTAAGACCACGAATCTTAGCTGCACACGGATAAAACAATGTGATCGATACTAAAGCGTGTATACCTTTTAACTTATTAAGTAACTAAAAAATAGTCTAAATAGAATGATTATCGATAACAGTGATTATATGTATATAAGAAAAAGAATGAAAATCATTGACTAGACATCAAACGTTCAGATATATTCTACTGACGCTTGGTCTTACATACGGCAACTATGCTTCTAACCTGAGCCTAATTAGAAAAAGTTTAATTTTAGGCATATTTTATTGCTGTGAGGTAAATACGTATTGAAGGACTTATACGTAAATACGTAAAACAAAGTTTTATGACTTCTAACTATAATTAAAGTTTTATTATAATCAGTTTAATTAGCAACATGTAACATGTAGTGAAATTTTCTTGAAGCGAAAGTTACAGTAAGGTAAAGTAAAATCGAAACTAATTGATTTGAAATAGATATTTTGTTCATACTCTCATTGGCTCGAAAAGTTAGATCATGTTATACGTTATATATATTTTAAAGCTTTAACTAGAGTTTTTTCGCATCTCTTGTTTGGCCTGAATAAAAAGAATAGTAGTTAAAATTGCAAAACAAAATTTTGAAGTTAGATGTTTTTATTATTTGTTTTATTACAGGATGTAAGTCTTGTAATTTACGTATTTCTCTAAAATTTTATCGCTTTTATCAACTGTAATATATCCGGAAGAGTTCGGGAATTTTTTTGGTCTATTTTTATGCCAAACAATAACTTTTATTTTTATCAATTTTACCCTAAGGGTTCAATTTTTTGAGAATTGATTCCAACACAATAATTTTCGCTTCAAAGTGACAAATTTTTCTAAAAATATTTTTAATTTATAAAAAATACTTTTTGAAAAAAAATAAAGCATTTTATTTGTGAAATAAATCAGTGCGTGTTAAGAATAAAAAGGTAGTTATTTAGTTTTTTTTGTTGAATTATACTAAATTTAATAAAAAATAGTAAAAAACGAATTTTTGATTTTATTAATGAAACTTTTATTAATCCGATCATATTCTTATAAGTTTTAATCCTTTAATATTATTTTTAAAATGCAAACTTTTATCAGCACTAATAGTACTATTGATTTATTAATAATTCCCAGTATCCAACTATATTTAATTAGTTTAATTATTTTTCTCATACATTTATAAACCTTATTTACTTTATTTAAAATAAAAACAGGAAACTATTCGTTTTTTACCTGTTAAGTACCTTTAATCGCACTCGCATTAAACAAAAATTGTGCAGAGTTTTTTAAAAACGTGTTTTGTGATTACCTGTGCCAAAAATAAATTTATGCTTTGAATTATAAACAAATAGTTAGTTAAAAGTCTATGCCTATAAATATATAAAATTCACAGATAAAGCGTACGATTGCTGTCGTAATGTTTGAAAACTTTTTAAATTTCCTTAATTTCCTTGCTTTTCTCCAGACTTCCTCTAATAAAGCGAAACAATCAAAACTAAAAAATCTCTTTCGATAATATTCTAGAGCTATTTTACTGATTAGATAGTGAACAAAAAACTAATAAAAAAAATACTTAAAGATCAGTAAAACTTAAAGTTTACAGTGATTTTAGACTGGAGTGTAGACCACTATTCTATATAAATATAGTGATGAATCGGGAAGACATTCATCGGGGAGTTAAACGCATTTGTTTCGATTTAGAACAAAAAAATATGTCTACCAATAATGTCAAACTGATAAGACGACAGAATTAGATGTCAGTTTATTCAACATAAAAAGTTATGTCTGCTCTGATACTTCTCAAGCTTTTCCCCTTAACTTTTTGACCGAAAAAACTTGAGATGTTAGCTTCTAAAAGTTAATCTCTTCTCTGCTCGTATAATGTTGTTTTATTGTATTCTTTAAATACGATAGAAAGAAAAGATGTCAATAGCGGGGAATAGGGATAGTTTTTTATTAGCGTTCATTCAGGCGTAAATGAGTAGAAATTACAATAAAAAACCCAAATTAAGTCGCGCTTGTTTTTGTGCTCACGTTTCGTACAACAAAAAACGCGCACGAAATAAATAATTGAAATTTTTGTTTGTTTTTTGACATTTCTTTGTGTTTTTTCTATATTGTAAATTGCCTTTAGCCCATTTCAGCCTCTCTCCTCTCTCCTCTCTCCTCTCTCCTCTCTCCTCTCTCCTCTCTCTCTCTCTCTCTCTCTCTCTCATTCACCTCACCTCACTCTCATATTATTATTATTATTATTATCACTGTATTATACATCTTTATTATTTCTACAGAAACTTTCAAATATTTATAAATTGCTATTTCAACTCAACAAACAAAAACAACAGATCTCTTTTATAAAATGAATAAACAGCGGATATATGGTTAAAACAAATTAAGAAATTTGATGTTTATTTGGGAACAAAAATTTTAAAATTTTGTGATTATTTAAAACATAATTATAACAAGAAAAAGTAATTATACTTTATAATTATGAGTTTTTCAATACTTTTTTCTGTTAAAATTTCTCCTTTTACTCAATAATATGCTTAAAAGTTTAGAAAATTTTTTCAACTGAAGCTGAATTTATAGGAACATAGATCTTCAGGGTATTTAACATCAATTCCACTAATTTTAGATTTCAAAGATGATTTTGTTTTAGGCATAACAGTTTTAATAAATTTGGTGGTTTTGGGGATATTTTATAGTATTAAATACAAACCAAATATCCGCTGTTTGATAATGAATACAGAATGAATTTTATGATACGAAAATTTTTTTATGAAAACTCGTTAGCCATACAGTATTTTCAAATTGAAATTTAACGAAATTATAAAAATAATATGAATAAAATCAAAAGTATTAATTAAAACAGTTTTTTTTGGTTTGACGGATGAGTTAAATAAATTTAGAAAACTTATGGCATTTAAACATAAATCACAATATATTATAATGAAGAAATAATAATTTGAGAAAAACCAACGCACGTCAAAGTAAATCTATTACTTGTTTTGTTGTTGTTTTTTATTAATATTATCACTTTAACCACTAATTATAATACAGTATTATACTATATGTGGAAAAATAATCTGCAAACTATTTTTAAAGTCATTTTTTACTTTTAATTAAGTAATTTTATTTATACTCCGATTCAAACATAATTAATTATAAAGATTTTTATTGCTAAATATATACAATTTGCTTGAATTTTGACCGAATATTTATAAAAACAAAATTTTTGTTAATTTTAGCAATAAATATCTTTACAATTAATTATGTTTGAATCGGAGAATAAATAAAATTACTTTTTCAAAAGTAAAAGATGACTTTAAAAGGAGTTTTCTTATTATTTTTCTATAGATAAATAGGTATTAAAATGATTTATATGATTAAAACTTTAATTAAGACAATATTTTTGTTTTTAACTTTTTACTGAATGTATTAATATTAATTCAGGTTATTTTGATACTTATTTACAGGGAAGTCCAAGGTTGGAATCCTTTTGAATTATTAATATTTATATACAGCGTATTTAATTACTAATGGATTTATTAATTAGTCTTTCGCGGAAAAAACATTTTCGCATGATATCGAAAAACTTATTCATGTCGCCAAATACAGTATTATAATTATTTGGCAAGTTTTCCCAATTAATTTAAATAAATTAAAAATATATTATAAACGTGTTTAAAAAGTTATTCTATTTTTGCGTTTCATTAATTATATTATTTTTAAATTAAGAATTAATGAATAAAAAATCCGTTTAAAACTTTTTTAATTTTAAAGAACAAAAGAAAACTCAAATTTATTCAAAGTTATTTGCAGTTAGTTATATAATTAATCAATGATGGAATAATTTGCTTTATTTTTGATCGAATATATAAAAATATATTTGTTAAATTTCTTCTAAGGCTGCTATAATTAAAAGTAATTTAGCAAACAATTATAGATGGATTAATTTATTAACAAAGCAACAATTTTATGCAATAAGTTTGGTTCGACTCAATTACTTACTACTTTTTAAAAGACTTTGGAGCATAGTTACCCAGAGGGGATTTTGTCCAGATTTTAAATTGACTCCACTAGAATTTTGGAAAATTTTTAGGACGAAAAAAATTGGCATCAAAACCGATGAGTTTTGACCCCCCCCCCTTAAAAATTGAGATTTTCTGGATCTGATCCCCCTAGAGCTTTCGAGTCTGGGTAACTATGCTAAATGTGCTTACAGACACCGACTTAGTGGCGAGACATATAAAAACGCGGTGACACTCTTTTTTATACGTGTCGCCGCTAAATCGGTGTCAGTAAACATATCGGAGAGATATTAATATAATGCTAAATTTTCATAATAGGTTTTAAATTAAAAAATTTTGGAAACTCTTAATAAAATCGCAATAGTACTTTCTAATAAATAACTTTGTAAGTCATTTATAAAATGACAAATAACTTTGTTTTGATATCAGAATTAGTGAATAATTACTATAAAAATATGGGTGAATGCGAACTATTTAAGCTATGAATTTACAATTCAAAAACTTAAGCGCTTAATGTGGCACAAAATCAACACATATTAAATTACGGTTTTGTTAAAAAACTTTGTTTAATTTATTTTTAACCTAAAATTCTTCAAAGTGTTATCAACGCATAAATTAAGTAATGAGTTATTGATAGACATTCGTCGGTGTTTAAAATATGCAACATTTGTTGCGATGTTTCATTTTCATATCATTTCTTATTACTAAAACACATACCAAAGCAATAGGTTAATAATGCCATAAAATTAACATTTTAACGAATATATCTGTAATGCCCTCAATTAAATTACTTTCAATGCTAAGTTTTTGCGTGAAATTGAACATATAATTAAAACCATGTTTATCTATTAATTTAGTGGAATAGATTAAAGATTGGCAGTAAAACATCAAATAAAAATGTCCAAAAATAAATTTTGGTTAAAAATATTTTTAAAAATCCGATAAACAAGAGTTCAATAAATTATAGATTCGATAATCTTTAATATTACATACTCTTGAACTTTCTATTTTAAAATATGATTAACAGAGCGGGAAAGTTATATAATTTCGATATAACAATACACAATTCAACACCTATAGTGTAATCTATTGTAATCTGGTTAAGCTATAACACTAACGGCAACTTTTTTGGTCACACTGTTTGATTATAATATATATATATATTATTCATAATTATTTCTGTAATATATAATTTTTAAATGTTTGTAATGTCTAAATTAAAAGTTCAAAGATTAATAATACTTTACTGTATTTTTGAACATTAATTTAAATCTAGATTACGTATCTAACATTTTATGTTAAATAAGATCGATATTCTTGCCTTAATAATTATTTATTCCATTTAATTCGTTTTTTAAAAAGTTTTTTGCATACTTTTTTTTCGTAATAAGGTATGAAGGATTCAAAAAACAAGATATCATGTTATTATATTTACAAACACGTTTGACATAATTAATCGACTTTCTATTTATCTTATTTTGTAATCAATTTGTTAAATAAAAATAATATAAATGATAATCTATATAATTATTCTTTTCCTGTATTACTGTCAATCTTGCGTGCTATTAGTCATTCCATATTCAACACTAAATAAGCATTTTATTTTCAAGCAATTATGTATAATTTGATGAAATAATTTTTTAAAAACTGAACCACAATTAGACGAAATTTTAATTTATTAAAATAAACTGTTATATTAAAAAATTTGGAAAATGTCCAGAAAACAAAAATAATAGTTTAATAATTTTACTGTAATATAAAAAATATAGAGGTCGAAAATGGGTCCCATGGGAAGAGGGAGAAAGTTGAATTAATTGAAAAATAAGCGGTGTGGGTGAGAGAAGAATAGCTTAAAAATATGCGGAAATTTACGGCAATCCCGTAAATCTCTTTATTTTCACAAACCGCTTAAATAAAATATTTATACTTAAATTCAACGTGTTTTATCTTTAAGAAAGTAATCTACTGTAAATGTTACGTTCAGATTATTTATATAAGAACTAATTAAGATTGGAATTTAATGTAAGATTAAATAAATAATATGATTAAAAAGTTACAAAATAGCAAACTTATTTTCAGCCGAATAATAAGCGTATTTCTGAAATTGTTTTTGTGCCACAAACTAAGCCAAAATATTAAATTGAAAAATGTTGGAAGTTATAAAGTTTTAATAGAATTACGTTTTAATAATGAAATGTCCGGCAACCTATATATTACTGCTATAATTTTCATATTTGTTTATAGTCGTGCGTTAACGTTCAACAAAAAGTAAATCTAATAACTGGTTTATTACTATTGTTCTTTCTTTTCGATTTTCAAAGATTTTAAGAGCAGCCAAAACAAAAATTCACTCTTTTCTTGTTTTTTTTATGTGAGCGCATTTCATTTTTTTTTCGCTCAACTCATTGGAGCTCTAGTTAAGTAAATCACTATTTGGCAAAACGTGTTGTCAAACGCTCTGTTACGTCACTGTCGAAATTTGTGCGTCCAATGAATATATTCCGCTCCACAATCAGTGGCCGATTATGATAAAAAAACAAATTACAGCTATTTTCGAAATTGAGGGGAAAAAACGATAAATTTTCTCATATATAAGGGAACGCAGAGAAAACTTTTTTGTCTAACGTGTAATTTATCAATGTTTTCGCTTACGAGTTAACCATCTCTTCTCGCTTTCAATTTCAATTTTGTTTGATGGAAAGTTTTTTATTGCGTTCGCACGATAACTGTTTGTCGAAAAAGTTTATTGAAATTTTTTTCAGTAACTGTATAGTGTGAGGGAAAGCGAATAAAGTTTATCTTTTTATTTATACTATTTTTTCGTATATCATTCTAAAAAACCATGCAAAATATAATCGTTTTCTGTTTCGCTATAATACTAACGCTGACAAGCGCTCAAAGTTCTAATAACCAAAGACGAGATACGATGAAATCTCCATTTTCGATTGGATTGGGTGTACTGTCTCCGTCGTACTCGCAGAAGATCGGTGGCAGCGGTTCGCTAGACGTTATGCAAGATAATAGCGGCTTCTCGTACGCGCTTAACAATGTCGCTCATCCATCATCATCAGCCGATGGACGCATTGTTAACGATGAAGTAAGTAATTATTTTTTTCGTTTTGACAGCACTTATCTCCGCGTAAGTGTTAGAAATAGGGTTTCGATTTCGAAATGCTAAATCTTTTATGGTTTTGTTCTTTGTCTGAAATGCGACACAAAGGAGGATATGGATTACTCTTTATTTTTGTATTAAATTTCGTTAATCATTATAATTGAAGCTAATCTTTGCTGTATTCCGCGTACCACTCAGTACACGATAGAATCGAATCGATTTTCGATTTGAATAAGAAAAACTTTGGTAAATTTTACCAAATTAGGTCATTTAAAGCCCAATTTTAAAAATTGATTTATCGCAAAAGAGATTACCGAATTTACTGCAAAATAAAATTTTGTTTTATTTAAATTTCATACAATCAATTATAGAATACACGTTTGTTTAAACAAATAATTATGTGAAGAATATTGAATTGTAATTACTTATACAGTATACTATTTTATTAAGGATAGGGATAGAAAGAATACACCCCTTGTAAAGAGTTATTCTATTATAAAATTTATATAATTTGAAACTTGTGATTCAAAATAATAAGCCGATTTATTTAAAATAGAGTAAACTTTTTACTATTTTTTTTGAACTAAAGGAATACTATAGGAACAGTGTCTCACTTTCTAATGATTTACAATCACTAATATTTCAACAATTAAATATTTCATTCAATGATCAAATAGATTTTGGTTGTTACAAATTACTTAATGAATAAATGTTCTTATCAGAGAAATTATGGCGTTTTATAAATATTTTGACTTTAAATTTTGTCAAAATTTGTCAAAATTATGCTTAAATAATATGTTCACAATTGACAGTTCAATAAGGTGTCTGTCAATAGTTATCCGTTTAATCACATAGTTTTGTGTCGTCATTTTCAATTTTGAAAGTTTGAGTGGGCATTTGACCTCATTCCTGATTATTAGAATAAAAAATCAAAATTAAATTTATATAATAATTTCCGCCTATTCTTTCTACCATTCATAATCGCAAAAAAAACAGATTTGAGTTTAATATCTGTTTTCTAAATATTTTAATTCTACTAAACGTGATTTTATTAAATTATTTGGGTTTTCAAAAATTTACTGAATTTTCAATCACATTTTAATTAATCGGTTTTAAAATGCACAACATATATATATTAAAAAACCCTTTATTTCTCAATAAACTTTATATTAGATCCTGACATTCATTCGATCATTTAATAAAGTATTCTAATCATATCACCCTTGTTTATTGGATATCATTTATTTCTAAAATATTTAATATTTTATACACACACTCACACAAATCAATAGGATCTGACAGATTTACTCAACACACCGTGCATTATTATTATAACGTAATATCTTAATCGCATGCCAGATATCATATATTAAATAATCGTAAATTTAGCCATTTATGCTTACGTGACATATATTATCGCCAGTTTTTCGAAAATCTGAATAACAACAAACGTGTTGCCTAAACGTTTTTTTGAATATCGCAAAATTATCTGATTTTCGCTTTCGCTCGCTATCTCTTAATTTTTAAGATTTGTTTTCTTGTTTTTTTTGTTAAGTAATATTTTTTTAAGAATGAACACAAGAAGTTTTGCAATATGTTCTTCCGGATATTATGAAATTTTTTTCTGTGTAAAAATGAGTGATAAGTTAAATGTGGGAAAAACAAGTAAAAAAGTTATACTGATAAATACTGTAATTTCATGATAGATTAAACAGTAAATTATGTGAAAAAAGTTAAACATAGGTGGAAACGATTGGTAACGAAAACAATTTTTTTTAAATAAAAGGTGAGATAACTACAACTATAATAAGGGTTTTCGGTGTGAATTCATTCGAATAGGATTTTCGTTCCTAAAAAATAGTAATTTTAATAAACTTAATTTACATAAACTAATCGCTTTTTTAAGCACAATTATTATTATTATTATTTAGTTTTATATATTGCTTTCATTGTTTCAAAGCGTTTATAAATGTCCAAAAATAACTAAAATTACATTTCTAAACAATACAAGCTTGATTTGCGTTAACCTTATTTGGATTAATTTAATTGTAAACACGTTTTTGTGTTTCCAATTACATTATAATTTGAAGTCTAAACAATGATGCAAAAAATAAATTAAAAGATACTTAAGATATACATATGTACTCCACTAAACCAGTAAACGTTTAAGACACGCACCAGCAGTTTACCTAAAATCTAATAATTGTATTAAACGCGCGATACATGTAAACATGTAATTATCTATTTAATTAGCGTGTATCGTATGGTCCACAGTATCAGTCGATAAGCCAGAGTACAGGAAGTAAACAAAACGTAAGCGAATAATTAAATAGTATTATGCAAAGTTTTGCTAATAATGGCACAAATATTTTAAACCACTAAATTGGTAGAGCGAACCATTAGTTTCAATATACCACACGCAGGCACAGAATGCGCCATCAAAGCAAGACTCGTATGCTTCTTATGCGCCATCAAAGCAAGATTCATACGCGCCTTACAACTATCAATCGGAAGATGACGGCTCATATCAGCCCGCAATCCCTGAGACCAGAGTTGAGCCATCGAGACAGCAGTACGATGACAACACTCAACAACGACAGTATTATCAATTAGAGCAAAATACCGGTAATTTCCAGAGCCTTCAGTCGTATCAACAGCCGCAGAGACAAAAGTTCGAAGTGTCTGCGCCCGGAATTTTTTCCGTTCAAAATTACGAAAGCCCGCGATCTGAACAGCAATCACACGAAAATCGTGGACCATTGAGCGCTATGCTATCGTCTCAACCGCAAAGCTATGAACAGCAAAACACGTTCAGCTCGTACTCTCCGATTCAATCGCAAAGTTATGACACACAACCGTATAGCTCTTACTCCCCATTTCGGCCACAAAATTATGACCAACAAAATAATGCGGAATCAGTTTCCTCGGCTCAGCCGCAACGCATCGAAATACCGAAAGCGAGTTATTCGCCACAAAATTATGACATAACTAAATCGCTTGCTTACGATTCAAATGAGCCGCAACAAGCAAGTTATCAACCATCGCCACAACGACACTCATACCAACCAATTACTTTTCAATCAGCACCCGATCGCGCGAATCTACAGCCGCTAATACCGGAGAAATATTTGTCTCCAATTAACTCACCTCAATCATCCAGTTCTGCGCGCGACAGCGATAACCGTTATGGTAGCTTTGATATTAGGCAACAGATTAGCAACCATTCGCCGCAGTCATTCCAGCATTCATTTACTTTTTAGATCTGATTGATTAATCATGTATTTTTTCATTAAGTTTTTGCTGTATTTATATTTAGCAAAATAACAAGAAGATTAAGTTATATTGGGATGACGTTGTGATGGAAATATTTATAACTTTTATAATTAAAACTTTTTACTATTTTAGACTAATTTTGAACTATTTTTTCTATGACTAATTATATACATTTGATATTTCTATATGTAGAAACTTATTTGCGATTAATTTATTTTATAATTTGTAAGAAAAAAAGTTATCTTCAAATAAAAATAATTTTTATTTAAAAAGAAAAATTTTAAATAAAATTAATTAAAACAAAATTTATTTCAGGAGTGAAAGAAAAATATTATAAAAAATATTTGCCGATAAACTAGATAGTTGTGAATCAGACTTTCTTAAACCAAATCTAGTTATACTGAAATTTCATGTTTTATTTTATTAAAGGTCATTTAAAATTCATTAAATGGGAACAAAATTCATTTAAATTTCTGCGATTTCAACTTCATTTTTATACATTGTTCAAAAAAATATGAAAAAAAGAATTATCATTGTGTTCGGGATTAACAATAATCATTCAGGAACTGAATAACACATTGCAAATTATCGCTCAGTTTGTAATATAACCAAACTTGTTTTGAAATAACTTTTATATATACTTATATATAGCTAACAGTTTATTACAGAAAAAAGTGTTATATAAGCAATAGGAAAGCCTATAAGTTTGCAACTCTGACGAATATCTTATAAATCAAAATACTCTCTTTTTACTTAAAGAAACAATATTTCGGGTCAATAAACTATGCGAAAATAATCGGTAAAAGTATGACACACTTTAGATTTTTATACGCAGTGCAATGAAAAAAAACTAGTTTTAATAAAACTCTTTACTTAATTGTATGCATAAATACAGTATTTTGATACTATTATTTTATTGTTAAGTTTTTTTACATACACACAAAAAAAAGTTATTCACTATCGTATTCCAAGGTGTTTGGACTATACTTCATTTTAATAAATCTTCTAAATAACTTATCGGCAATTTCTAGACAAGCTATTATGACCCCACCTTTTGCTTGGAATACTCCAGTTATCAGTTGGAAGTATCACAGCTATTTGTTAGTTTGTCCCATTGAAAAGTCGATGTTTGATTAAAGCTGCTGTACGCGAATAAGAGCTTTACTTTTTCTCTGCAGTACTTGTTACTAACGTCTAACGCGTTTGTGATATTAATTTTTTTTATTATTATTGATTAATAGCGAAATTGGTTAAAACATGAAAAACATTGCGGTTATTGGCGGAGGACTGGTATACAATGTTTGCATATTTTACAACTTCCTTACATACCATTTACTACTTTTACAGGTGGGATCAATGGCATCGTGTTTCTTAGCGAAAAGAGGATATCAGGTATTTTCATATAGCGATAGATTTTCTTTAAAAAAAATCTCGTGTTTTCTTAAATATTTAAAAAATGTTTCAACTAAATCTGACTGTGACTCCAAAAAATAGGTGGACGTGTTTGAGATGAGAGACGATCCGCGCTCTCAGAAACACGTGCCCGGAAAGTCGATTAACTTAGCACTGTCTGAAAGAGGAAGAAGTGCTTTACGATCATTAGGTCTGGAAGATGAGGTTATGGAGAAGAACGCGATAAAGATGAAGGGACGCCTAATACACGACTTGAACGGTAGTAAGCGTGTGCTACCCTATGGCAGAAGCGATCAGTTTATCTTATCGGTTTCCAGACGTTATCTAAACGAGCTATTGCTCACTGAAGCGGAAAATCACACGAATATTAATCTACATTTTTCGCACAAACTAATTTCGGCCAGTCTTGACGAGTGTAAGGCATTTATTTATCTATTTATTTATTATTTTTATAAAAGTTTTTGCATATATTATTGGATGCGGTTATAATTCCAATTAAAAATTACTGTATGTCTTACTAAAAGTTGTTTCGATAATTGCATTGTAATATCAGACAAATAAGCTTATTATTCACTGAAAATATTTGAGTTCCAAAAATACGCAATTGGTTTAAAACGCATATTTATTCTAAAATAACAATCGATTCTCTAAAGTAACAAAACAATTACAATACTATATTTTAATAATGATAAGAAGTGTTGAGAATTGTCTGGCGTTAGCAACAAATGTTTAACATTAGTTTATAATAACACCGTTTACGCTAATAATGTTCTATCGCTGTGGAAACTATAATCTACTAAATCATTAATTATTCGTCAGTATAAGCGAAGAATAAACAACAGAAAAACTCGATCAATATTTATTTTTGCATCTATCATACTCTATTGCCACACAAATGTAACGCACTTGACCTTCAAAGCTAATAACTAGCGAATGGAAAATTACTTATTAATCGTAAGTTTCGGTGACGGCTAAATGACATGACGTGCGTGACGTCATATGACTGTTACTGTTTATATCTTTAGCTAAAAGCGGTTGTTTGCTGCGAACGCCGTAACGTGACGTTTAGTTGGGAAGCACTGTAACAGTACATATAAGAGTATACACGCGCTATTATTGCATAATTGCTGTTTTTTATAGAGCATTCGAAAAATTTTAATTTAAATCATAGTTTCTCTTGGAAGTGCTTGTCCAGGATTGACACACCTTAAAAATCTGAAAAGTTGACCCCAAATCTAATTTTTAAAATACAAAAACCGATGAGTTTTCACAGCCCCTCTAAAAATAGCGAATTTTCTGGATCTGTGTTCTCCTAGAGCTACCGACTTTCGGTAGTTAAGACGCAAAATCGTAATAAATCCAAAGCACGCAGCTTGAGATGGCGACATAGATGAGGTTATCATTGCAAATCAATTAAAAACAAAAAAATCTTTGTTACGTAATGTACAGATACTTTTTCTAGACATATAGACGCTATCAAAAGCCAGTGCTTGCGTTGATTAAATTGAGGGGTTTTTGCCGCGGATTTAAAGTTATATTCTATAGTAAAGAATAATCCAAATTATCTTAGATTTAATGTGAAACATTTACCAAACAAAAAAATGTGTATTTTGTTGATGAACTGCAGGTAAAATGACATTCACGACTGAAGAGGGCGAACAGCAGCGTATAATTCAGCACAAGACTGATATGATAATCGGATGCGACGGCGCGTACTCGTCAGTACGACGAGCTATGGTCAAACAAATGCGTTTCGATTTCAGTCAGCAATACATCGAACACGGATATATAGAGCTGTCTATACCGTCCACACCGGACGGACAATTCGCTATGGAAGTGAACTATTTGCACATTTGGCCGCGAAATTCGTTTATGATGATAGCGCTGCCGAACCGAGACTGCAGCTATACTGTCACGCTTTTTATGCCATTCGACTATTTTAAGTCGATTAACACAGACGAAGATTTACTGAATTTTTTTAACAAAAACTTTCCGGATTCGATTGCGCTGATCGGCAAGTATGTCATTACAATCTCGTTTGCTTTTCGGTGAATTCGGTGAGCAAACAAATAGCGCATTGAATTACGTTTTTTTATCAATCACTTCCAGGGAAGCGCTGATACGCACGTTCTTCAGCTCTCGACCACAATCGCTTGTATCGATAAAGTGTAAACCGTATAATTACGAAGACAAGGCACTAGTGATGGGAGACGCGGCACACGCTATGGTTCCGTTTTATGGACAGGGAATGAATTGCGGTTTCGAGGATTGCCTAATACTCGACGAATTGCTCGAAAACAATCACAACTCAATCGAAAATGTGTTAACGCTGTTCACTGAGAGTCGGATAGAGAATTGTCACACTATTGTCGATCTAGCGATGTATAACTACACCGAAATGCGAGAATTAGTGAACTCGAAAACGTTTGTGTTTCGGAAATTGTTGGACAACGCGTTACACTTGGCGTTCGCCGACAAATGGATTCCGTTATATAGTATGGTTACGTTCACTCGAATACCATACAAGAAGTGCATCACAGACCGGAAATGGCAGGACAATGCTATCTATATGTTCAGCAATGTTTGCGTATTTGGGATAATCGCCGCTATTCTGTGGAAGATATATCAGTGTCAAACCAGTGTCCATAACTTTTAGCGTCTATAACACGCGCACAACATATGTTTTTACTATTTATTTTTTATTGATTTTTTCTTAAACATTTTTTATTACAACTATTATTATAAATCGGGTAAAGCTAAAAGTACGACAGGTTTTCATGTTTGCATTACATTAGTTGTTGTTGTTTTCTGTTTGGGAATAAATACAGAAAAATATGGAAATTTTTCGAATAAAAATGCGTGATATTTATTGATATTAAGAGTTCTAATTAATAACATTTGATATTAAAAGTTATTACAATTTTATGTTATGTACTGTTTGTCGAAATTGTTAAAATGATTTTTAATTCTATATATATTCGCATTAAAACTTGATTTTTGTTACTTTAGTAAGAATTTACAATAAATGACTGCACGTATAATACTATGCATACCTAATACCTTATTAGAGTAACAAATAATAACATCCAACGTCAATAATACTTCAGAAATAGCAAATGAAAGAAAAATAAAAGATAAAAAGAAGGAATCGATAATAAAAGCAAAAAAAACCAAGAGTTTGCGAATAATTTGAAAGAAATAAATGAAGAAAATAATAATTCGGTTCTGTTTAGCCATTAATTATTAATGTGTTCACAAACTTTAAGACCAATACTTTTATGCGTAATATTTCCTGACATCATATCAAATATTGCCATATATTATGATTTTTACGGTATGTTATTAACGTATTTTGAATATGAATTAATTGTGTAATAATAACTAATATAATGCGACGATAATCTCTAAATTAATATGAAATTTTAAATTAAAGAAATAAGAAGTATAATATAATATACACAAAATTATTAATTAACCTTAAATGCATCAAATTAGATGTTCAAAATCGAAATACATATTGTTTGGTAACGTTATGCCAATCACTTGTTTTACGTTTTCCTTATGAACAATAAATTTATATTTAAGTTTGGGATTTTGTTTCGCTCTTTCAATAAATGCTTCCAAAGGTTTCAATAGTGATATGTTTGTCTTAATATTGATTTCAATAGTCTTAATCGAAACGCATTTATTAATCAAATCACAAATGCCATTATCGGTGATATTCTCATTAATTTCATTTGTATAGTTTTGATGGAATCCCAGATGAGATAAATATTTCAATTTAGCCAAACACGACAAATCGTTATCTGATAGTTTATAGTTATTGCCTCTAATACTTAAATGTTTTAATTTCGGTAAATATAACTCAATACCAACAAAATTATTGTGTTCACTGAAGAAATATGTGTCAAACTGAAGATCTAAATGCGTTAAATCAGTACAATATTTGAAGCATTCGAAGCCTTTATCAAAGTTGCGTTTAATATTCATTATTTCCAATTTTCGCAGTGAAACAAAATTATTGGCAAAACATTTTGATATATCAAATGCATATCCGTCTAAATGTAGTTCAATCAGTTTTTTACATTTTTGTCCAATAAGTGTCATCGAATCTGCCGCTAAACTTGAATCGCCATTAAAATCTAATTCTAATTTTTCAATGTTTTCGAAACGAGCGATAAGTTGTAATATATTATTAGTTCGTTGATCGTTAACATCGTAACCAAATAGTATGCCTAAATTTTTGATTAGTTTGCAATAGACATCAGTAAATGAATCGAAATCATTCATATCAAACCAACTGCAATCAATTTTCTCTAATTTCGGTAAAAATGGTTCGTAATCGATATAATTAATTAATGAGTGTAAACTAAACCGTTCATATCCCATATCAGGAACAAAATCGATTTCTTTAATGTTTGGCATTAAACAAATCATATCTTCAAACAATTTTTCTTCACAATTATAGGTAATTTCGATAATTTCCAAACTACGTTCAAATTTGTTCGCAAATGAATTCAAACATTCATCTGATAATACATCAACTTTATTATGACATATAAATGACTTTAATCCGTAACAATTATTACTAATAATATCCATTATTTCGTCATTTAGTTCTCCATTAAAATCACATATCTCTAAATATCTAATAAATGGACACTTTTTGAGAACACATTTCAATCCCATTTTATTGATGACAAATACATAATCTTCTCTATTACTTGATTGTAATATATTCTTAACATTATAAGCCAAACAACCATTAAATCGTTCAATAATTAGTTTATTTTGTTTATTAAATATTAAACGTTTCCATTGTTTAGAAATGCATTCATAACGAAAGCGTTCATTTAATGGCAAATAACTTAATATTAATTCACACAAATCATCACCAAATCTATCATCAAATGAATTACGATTTATGAGTTTGCTATTCATTGTGTCTAAACTTATACGTTAAATCACAATCAAATTAAATAACAATTTTAACAGCAATTGAAACAATACAAGTTCTGTACTAAAATCACAGCAATTTATATACAGTATGGTATGTGCACGTGTTATGTGTTATACGTTTAGTCAGGGTTGCACTTTGCAAATTGCGCCGCAAATTGCGTACGCAAATTGCGGCGCAATTTAGTAATTGTGAGTAAATTGCGAAAAATACTGCTTATTAAAACAATGAAAATTTTATTTGAATTCTATTCAGATTCATAAATTTTGTAGAATTTCAGAAAATTTAGAAGTTATTTAACTTAATTTAAGACTTTATAATTAAAAATTAGGTAACTA
>JAQGAW010000164.1:0-39710 GCA_034698025.1 Phthiracarus crinitus
CTACCCGGACACCAACCCGACCCACCCAGACACCTACCCGACCGGCCCGAACAACGATCCGACCAAACACAAAACCCGACCTACCACCCGACCCAACCCAACAACCAACACGACACGACTCACCATTCGACCCGACCCGCCATTCTAACCAACCGACCTCCTCGACCTTCCCGATCCATCAAACCAACCTAAACCCTACCACGACCCATTATAACCCTACTTTGACCTCAAATTTTAATTTTAATTCCTCCTCAACCACCCTAAGGGAGGCCCACCCCCTCAACACCCTCCCATTTTTCCTAGACTCTTTATGCTGGACCCATTGATATAGGTATCGAGGGGGTAGCTCCGACAGGAAAGGAGCCTATAAAGGGACAAACAGACAAACAAACAGACAAACAGACAAACAGACAAACAAATTTTGAGATTTATATATATGATCGAAGTTCTAGAAACTACTTGAACTGTTAATAATACGTAGTAAAGTGACGAAAATTGATAAACACTAAATTTCTTCACAACAAACGCTAAGTGGTAATTAAGGGCGATCTGTATGCTATGGATTTATAGTTGACCAAAAAGCGCAATTTACAAGATCAGCAGGCAATTTGCGCAAATTGCGAAAAATTCTATTATATTTAAAATTTAAAACAAGGCCTTATGATGCAAAAAATAATGGAATAAGACCTTATTTAATTAATTTTAATTTATAAAGATTTAATTTAAGTTAAAAACAACTATATTTCCTGAAAATCAACTAAATTTGTGCATTTTATAAAAATACTTATTAAATAATATAAATAATTGAAAATACTTATTAAAATTTTACTATAACTGTAATTAAATAAATATGCTTTAAAATGTAAGTTAAATATTATAATTAGAGATGAAAGTTTTAGGCGGACTAACCTTAGGCTTAGCCTCAGCATACAGCCTAAGCCTACGTTTTTTCGGAGTCTTAGGCTCAAGCCTAAGCCTACAGCCTATCATTTTTATAGAAAAACAATTGCGAGCTGACTTGATACGACCTCCGCTCCAACCACAACCACAACCTCAACCTCAACCTCAACTTCAACCTCAACCTCAACCTCAACCTCAACCTCAACCTCAACCTCAACCTCAACCTCAACCTCAACCTCAACCTCAACCACGACCACAGCCACAACTACATTCTCGGCCACATCCTCAGCCTCAGCCACATCCTCAACCAATGCCACAGCCACAGCCACAACCTAAACCTCCACCGCAGCCACAACCAAAACCACAACCTAAGCAGCAACCTAAGCCGCAACCTAATCCACAACCTAAACCTCAACCTAAACATCAGCCACAACCTTAACCTCAACCACTACCACAACCTCAACCTCAACCTCAACCTCAACCTCAACCTCAACCACAGCCTCAGCCTCAACCAAAACCTATTCAGCAATATCTAACACTTGATTCGACTGCTAACACTTTCCTTCAACTAGTTTTGCGTATGCATAAACAAGATATTATTCAATAATTTAAGGCATGAACAACAATTAAAATTAACCCAAAATGTTGAGAAATACATATTATACAAAGATGTTTTTAAAAAAGCATTTCCCGATGTGAATCAAACTGAACTCGCAAATCTTAAAACTATTTACCATACACTAACTGCAGATCAGCTTGATTGGATATATGAAATATACTATGTCGATAGGAATATTAGAGATAATAAAGATCCTGTAGAAGAGGTTAGGGCTGATATAAAACGATTGGAATATGATTATCAACGTTTGGTAGATAAAAGTCCTTACATCACAACATACTGGTTCCCTGATGAACTGGACAGATTTAATACGGCATTTGGCCATTACTAGGCTTGCGGTCATTTGATTGATAGCTCCGGTGCATTCCTTTCTGATTTAGATGGCCGAATGGTTATAGATAATCTAACTGAAGAAGCGGAAAAAGCATATTTTTCATGTTTAGATCGATATTTCATTCGATCTATAAAATTGCAATCTCTTTTCACATCCAATTCAATCATCAATTGATTTATCTATTCATTCGATCAAACAGTCAGTCATCGTTTACAGCAATTCATTTCATATCTATTTTTGTTCATTCATTATTTGTTTGGTTTTCGTTCGGTTCGGTCATCGGGACTAAACTACACTTCTGAAGATCCCGTACAAACCCCTGGCTTCGGCCCGAGTTGTGTATCATCGCGTAAGGCTTGGGACACAACCACATCACTATGGTAACCCAGTCTATGTATACATTCGCTTTAGATCTTTACTGATAAAAATATAGCGTTCTGATAAGAATCTACATAGCGTTACGAAAACCGCTAATTGATATATACTACTACCGACATTTATGTAAAATCTTTGAGATAAAAAGTAGCTAAAATCTTCAATTATTTAATATATCAGTTGGAATTCCTCTTTGAGGGATATAGATATTATATATATGATTTTAGAAAATAATAAAATTTAAGTTTTTAAATTTAATATAATATTAATGAATATTATAATCAGAGATGTTATATTTGGGAACAACGTTTTAACAAATTTGGTAGTTATTTGTTTAAAAAACTTAAAGTTTTGGTAGTAACAAAAACTTCATAAAATCTCATTTATTTTAAATAAAATAAATTTTTTTCGATTAAAAAAATTAGTTTTTCTATTGTTTTTTGTGTAATCTTTCTCTTCTTTCTTTTTAAATATATTTATAAATAGAAAAGCTTCTTTAAACAAACTTTTTAATTATACAGAATTTAATTTGTAATTTATCTATGATTTTTACATAATTTTTGTTTTGAATATGTGCGCATATTTTTCGTTTTACATGCTAGCATACCAAAATTTGGTTACAAATGCGTACTTTTTGAATAATTGGTTGTTATAACGCATTTTAGTAATTTTTGATAGTTCCCAAAAATCACATCTCTGATTATAATGCATAATCGATAAAATTATTTTAACATTTTTATATATTTTTTGAAATATTTTCCTAATTATATATTATTCTATTAATTAGAAATATGAAGAAAACTTTTTAGTTATTGAAGTAAATTCTATTTATGAATAAAATATATAAATCTAATACATTGCAATCAATAATTACCGTAAACTTCTGTTAGAAAGTTTAGTATTGATAGTTCTTTTTTGTTTTACTGCCTAAACTTTCGAAAATTTTTGTCGTATAATCGAAATATTTTCATATCACTAATGATACATTGTTATAAATAGAACTTCAATTAGTTTCGAGAATTTTTATTAAGTTTGTATTCATCTATAATGGAGTCAACATAACAAAAAATATATGAATAATATTAAATAAAATAATTACCGAAAAAGTATCAGTTTATATATTAATTATTTACAATGATAAGCGTATAACGATTACTATAAATCCATCTTTATATGAATATAATCTGCTATTTTATATCAAACTACTAGTGATTTAGAGTAATAAAATCAGAATCTAATAATATTGATTACCACTAAAGCGTAGATATACTGGATTTCCCTAAAAATTAGTAAGAATGCCAAATTATGATATTTACACTGAACATTAAAGAATATCTAATATAACAATTAAGTATAGATTGATTAAAATCGATATGTTATAACATATTAGAATGTACTAAAAATAACATCTTTGATACTTAATGTAAATAATAAGTGATATTCTTTATTAACCCTGATTTTGTCGACTGTATTTAAATAACAACACTAATGTATAACAGTAGTGTACTATATTATATTGGTGGTACTTTTAAGTCTGAATTGGTAACAATATCATTATAACAAAAAAAAATATTACTAGACTTTGAGATGCATTAGACTAGTAAATCATATGAATTTTCAGAACCCAATCTGACCCAGCCCGACACGATTGTATCCGAACCCGACCCGACACCCCAAATCATTTTTCTAGTTAATAATGCAAATTTTAACAAATTTTCAAATATTTATTACTAAAAACTTGATAAATTAAAAATTTTAAGTAGTAATACAACTTGTAGTTATCATTTAGTTTATAAATTAAGTTTTATTTTTGAAAATTGAATGTTTTTTATAAATCTTTCAAGAAAAGTCGGGTTAGCTCTATAATTTTTAAAACCCGATACTACAGATTAAAACCTGACCCGACCCAATCCCGACAACCCTGTCGGGTACCCGACCCGAACCCGACATTTCGGGTACCAGATTACAGGTCTAAGACGCATCTCAAATCGCGGTGGGAGATGTTATTAAGATCACAATTATTAAGATTTCTCCAATATATACAATTGACAAAGTTTTAAAAAGTAAGCCACCATTAAAGTGAGTATCTATAAATCAAATTATGAAAATTTTAATTAAATAATTAATCGAAAAATTTAATAAAAGTTTTTGATGGATTTTTAACACGACATTAATATATTTTGTAATCGAAGATAACTTACTTCATAATATCGAAAATAGTTTATTATGAAACATTTCCAACAATAAAATCCTTCTCTTTTCTTAGCAGTTCTTTCGATTAACATTAATAACTGTGGAAAATAATTCATTGCAAAAAATTATAAAAAAAATTATAAAATGTTTAAAAAGCGATAATATTTCTTTATAAAAAGAAATCGAATAAAATAATTTCCTTTACTTTGATTTGATATCTAAAACCAGATTTAATAATACTTATATCAGCCATTAATTTATTAAGATAATAGTATGACTTAAATGTTTCTGATGAGATAGAAGACGCCAAACCAAGAATATATATTAATACTGCGATACCATTGAGAAAACCGAAATAAAAAAGAATTTTTGCAGAATATTCTTCATCCATATAAATAATAATAAATAGCTCTAAACAGTAGAAAGATGTATAGAGAGTGCAAAACCAGAACAAAAACTTTGACCAATAATTGTTATTATAATCTCTAATTTCTTGGAATAATGAATATGTGTTTTGAATTAAACTTTTCATTTGATTGTGATTTAATTCAATTCTATTTATTATTATCTTTAAAATTAATCCATTATTAAACACCAGTTTTAATCGCAAGTAATAACAAATTAAACAAAAGTAAACGAATTGCCAAATAAATATATTACAATAATATATCGCTGCAATTGTGAAGAATATAATTCCCGGAAATGCAATAATTATTTCAATAACAGTGCAGTGTTTGTAAAATATTACAAAAGGCATCATCAAAACTAAAAACGGTACGATAAACTTCAAAGATATATTATTAATTGAGATAAAAATTTTTGCTTTTCTTAATAATTGGTTTGTTTGGTCTTTGCTTTTAAAACCGATACTGTGTGGGGAAATATGACCGGAGAGCATAGCGAATGGCTTCAAATATGTCGGGAAAATGCCATTTTTATAATTTGTATAATGAATGACTTGTGTTATTACCGCTATTAAGTAACATTGAATTTGACAGACATTTATGTAAAATCTTTGAGATAAAAAGTAGCTAAAATCTCCTATAATTAAATAGATAAGCTTATGTCTCCCATCGAGTGTTATAGAGATTATACATCGCAATATTAATACGCATTTAAATATAAAAACAAGTTTTGGATCAAAGAAATTACTTCTTGAATATGAATAGAACGTAAACTGAGTTAAACCGATTCGATAAAAGTGAGTTCCAGCTGATTTGATGATAATATTATTAGGCAATAATTTTTTTGCATCAAACATATTATCCTTTACACCCTTCATATTTGATGAATATTCTAATAAAGTTTAATGATTGAGTGTTTTAGTTATTGTGAAACTTACACTACTTTTTAAAATATTCTATTGCAGTAATAAATTGCGTAAAAGTAGTATTTAATCTCATGATTTAGATAAAAGCTAAAATTAAAAATTTTTATAATTTTGATGAATATTTAATGAAAAATTTAATGCGAAATCGATAAATATATGATTTTTTATGAGAAATATTTCAAAAAATTGCTAGAAAATGACAATTTTTATTTATTGATTAATAATTTTTCAATTATTATATTTAATAAATGTGAAATTTTTTTTATCAAAGATAAAACTTATTGAATTATATAAATTCTGTCAATGTTAACAATTAAGTTTTGAAATAATCTGTAGATTTGATGCGAATTCTTAGAATTTTCTGCCTGTTTTTCCGTCATTAGATTTAGTTGAAAATTTCTAAAAATAAATATTTTCTAAGAATAATTCTTTTAGAATAATAAAATTCTTTAATTTTATTTTCTCAGGTATTTTACTTTTTGTATAACATAAGTGTATTAATTAAAGTCTTGTAAAAACATAAATAAAGGAAACTATGAAAGCATATTTTATAATGGAAGCAAGTTAGGGAATACAGGGTGACTTTCTAATTCGCCGCGAAACTGGTTAGCATTTAGCTGTATCCTATTTCGCAAAGATAATAATTTTTGTCTTAATTAGCGTTTTTTCAGAACAAATTTTTTTGAGAATAATTTAATGGGCGTTCTATACTTTACACTCCGTATTGTTGTATAAAGTAGTAAAAAAACTTATTTAAGAACTTATTTATCAACAATAAAAGTACTACACGATAGTGCTGTAAGAAAAGCTAATAGAATTCAAAAATGTTTCAACGGTTCAAGTTATTTAACTTTACTCGTTTTGTTAGATTAAATCCGATTGATCGTTTAGATTGTTTGTTTGTTTTAATTGAGTTAGTTTACTGCTATGGTTCGGTTCGATTCGGTTCGGTTCGATTCGGTTCGGTTCGGTTCTGTTTGTTAGGTCTTTCGGTTTAGTTTTGTTTGGTTAGGGTTAGGTTTAGGGTTAGGTTTAGGTTAGGATTAGGTTTAGGTTTAGGTTTAGGTTTAGGTTTAGGTTTAGGTTTAGGTTTAGGTTTAGGTTTAGGTTTAGGTTAGTTTAGTTTAGGTTAAGATTTAGGATTAAATCCCGCCCCAACCCTAACAAAAACGATCTCAATCAATCCTTTCATAGACTATGTGTTAAACTTTTTAAGTTACGCAATAATTATTTAAAGCATAGTCTATGAAAGGCGCCATCCGCTCACAATCAAATACTCTATGAATAAGACTATACATCATACATCGCAGACCATAATTAAGGGTATTTATCAAAGAGATACCGCCAACTTCCATAGGGCTCCGGCCCCCATGAGATATTCAAATATGATAATATTTATCTGATTGTGGACAAAATTTTAAGCATTTTGGCTGAAGACGAATTTTGAAAATCGCTATAGGGGGCGCTACAGAAAATAAATAGGTTTTTCACAAAATATTTTTATCTCCTAAACTTTTAAAGATTTAAACAATGGTTTTTTTTTATTAATTTTGCTAATAAAATTTATGTCACCTTTTCGTAAATTTCCGCAAAAAATTTTTTGAATACTTCGAAATCCAAAAATTTGGTCAAAAAATTTTTAAAAAAATTTTAAAAAAATACTATCTTAAAGTACATATTTTTATACAAAATTACTAAAAAAACCATTGTTTTTTAACCTATCTTTAACCGTTTAGGAGATATAAAATATTTTGTGAAAAACTTATTTATTTTTTGTAGCGCCCCCTATAGCGATTTTCAAAATTCGTCTTCAGCCAAAATGCTTAAAATTTTGTCCTCTATCAGAAAAATATTATCATATTTAAATATCTCATGGGGGCCGGAGCCCTATGGAAGTTGGCGGTATCTCTTTTAAAATTTCAGGAGTTTCTGGAGATAATTCAGTAAAATTCAGGATTTTCAGGAACATAAAATAGGTCACAAAATGCCCATTTTTGTGTAAGTCGTTCACATATTTTATTGTATTAATTATAACAATGTTCTGTAAAAAGAAGGATTTTCCTGAATTTCCCGTCTCTAGTCATTACATATGCAATAACGTGAAAAAATATCGAAAATAATTTGACATATCATATGTGTACTAAAGTTTGTATAAATTAATAAATGAATATCACATATTACCCGTTAATATCTCTTTTCTTAAATTAGGAAATAATTTAAGATCAGCTATAGAAGTGACAGCACCTTCTAATGTACCAAATTGTGAATCAATTCCTATTTAAAATTTAAAGCTTACCGTTAGTGAAATTATATTAAAAATAATTATTCAAAAATAACAAAATAATGATACCTAATGTAAAAAGCATTAGAAAGAAGAGAATTGACCAAAACGGCGCGTAAGGAAATTGGTTAATCGCATCTGTAAATACAATAAATGCCAAACCAGTTCCTTGAGCTCCCTATCAAAAAATACAATTTAAAAATAGCCCATATTATCGTAAATCTATTAATTATGAAGAAGTCTGAATGCATTACTTATATGCAAGGCGTCACAAAATATTTATCGTATTTAAATATAATTAAATATTTTCGAGATAAATACATAGAAATATGTTGAGTTTTGAAAAGGGGTGTGATTTTTGTAAAGGGCTTCCATCGGGAAAATAGGTTTTCTTCAAAATAATAAAATATTGTGGCTTATTCTTATTATTAAATTACAATGTTTGAAAGTTTAAATTTAAATAAATTTTATAATTAAATATTTTGTACTTTTTATGTAAATATATATGTAAATATTATGGGATTTTAAATAAATATTTTGTGACGCTTATATATATATATATGTAAGCACAACGTAATCCTAGATTAAAACACAAGCAAAATCAGGTGCGCTTTGAGGAATGATAACAACAAACATAATCTACTATTTCAATATAAATTTAGTTAAGTATTCAAAAAAATGTATAATTAAATAAAACAATCAATAAATAAACAATTAAACATTTTTTAAACGTTAAACATGCTTAAGATTGTGCCAAGAATACTTTGAAACTAATGTACCGTATTATACAATAGTTTAATTAGTTCTCTACTAACATTACGGCATACTTACAACGTTTAGAGCATGCAATATTTAATTAACATTTTTTGTCGTATTAGCTATTTCAGGCTAAATTAGGCAAAGTTAATTATGTTAAAATATCTTAAATTTACTTGAAATGTTTATTAAACAAAAAATTATTTACTCCTAAAATCTGTAATTCCGAGAGAATTTTTTATTTATCTATAACTTTATTTAAATTGTAGCTCTAAATTTCTATATCATATTTTAATTCTTATTTTATACATTTATAGATCGTATTTTTAGCTCACTTTTTTTTAAAAGGAGAGCTTATGGATTTGACAATGTGTGTCTGTCTGTCCGTCCGTATGTACGCAGTCTTTATATTAATAAAGGGATTTTCTCTGCTCTTAATAATAATAAAGGGATTTTTATGATAGGAGTCTATTTTGAAAAAATTCATTGTTGTGAAAATTCATCTTTATCAAAATTAATTATTGTGTAATTTAAATGGTGAAAAATTCATTGTTAGAAAAAATTTTTTATTTGGGAAATACAATATTAAAATCGTATTATTAAAGTTTGGAAAATTAAAAATTGGACGAAGATTACAAAAATTCGAAAATTCTTTTATCACAATCCGTGTAACATCTCTGACGGAATTTCTCTATAGATATATAGCGGTTCTCTATTTTCACACCGATGCTATAACTCATTGTAAAGTTATTTTATCACCAAATTTTTTAGTGATTTCATTTTTTCGAATACGCAAATATACTAAAAGTGAGCTCTGATAACGTGTCGTTATTTATTATTTAAACTAATCTCACAGGCAAAGTTTTTATTAAAATTCTGGACAATATCTTTAATTTAATTCAATTTTTGAAATTTTAAGCGTAGTCTAAAACTGAAAATTGTAAACAATAAAATTTAAAAATCTTAATTATTCGATAATTATTTTATCAAACTTAAGTTGCATACAATTTTAAAATTACAATAAGGCAAACATTATTTAAATCATAATTTTTTAAATTACAGTAATATAGTTTTTATTAGCAATTTCCGATGAATTTTATGAAATAATGAAAATAACTTCAAAAAGGATCAGATCATATGACAGAAATAAAAATACAATTAGTTATTTGGTTTATCAAAACTTTTATGTTCTAAAACTAATTTCTATCTACACATCAATTCACATAACAAATATTTAATCAAAATAATTGCCTTATTTAATTCATCATTTATATTACACGTTGAATTAAATGTTTGATTTAGTGATAAAACCCATTTTTCTTCTTCGAGACAGCGTTTATGTATATTATGTGCTTTAAATCCTATTGTTAGAACATAATTATTACACATGAATAAGTAGAAAGCGATTAAATTAGAAAGTCTATGTTGATTTTGTGTTATATAAATATTAATCGAATAAATAGAGAAACAAATTACTATTTAATTTAGTATCTATTGTTTAGATAAATTATGTGAAATTAGATTAAAAAAATTAATTAAGTTTTATGTCGCAAATTTTAGAATAATTCTAGTCGAATACCACTTTAAAATTAAAATGTTTAAATTGGATTTCAATTAGAAAGAAAATTTTAAATTGAATCAATAAGTTTAAACGCTATTTGGTACCTAATATTTTTATTTAAAGGTAAGATTGATTTGGAAATCATGTTTATTATATTTAAATTTATAAATTTTTAGCTGAGTTTCTCATATCTAAGTCGAGCTTATATCTTAAAATGTGTGTCTATATGTTCGCAGTCTTATAAAGGAAATTGGTATTAGTGATGATGAGCTTGAGCCTAAACCTTCCATACAAAACCTGAACCTGGAGCCTAGAAATAAAGTAGAGACTGAGCCTGAACCTCTTACTTGGAATCTGAACCTGAGCCTCCGAACCTATATAATTTAGTTAGAATTTTTTTTGACTAAAAAACTAATTAAAAGAGTATCACATGACTAAAAAGTACTTTAAGGGAAAACATTGGTTGATTTATGCAACTTTTAAATAGTTTTTTAAAATTTGCTTTTCAAATAAAATCAAAGGTATTATAAAAGAATAAAAAGAAACAAAGTTCATAAAGTTATTATTAAAGTAATGAAATTTAATTAACAAAACTCATAACATATCTATATTTTAATAAATTTTGGAAATTTATATTTAATAAGATAAATAAATGATAAATTGGTCAGAGCCTCTCTGAGTCGGGATATAAACGCTCCAAAACTAAATTGTATGGTTGTATGGCTAACTTTGTCTAAATTAGGTAAGCTTTACTTAATATAATTTTATAATAAATATTAAAGTACATTATGAACCAAAATTTTGTTTAAAAAATACATATAAATAATAATAATAGAGAATTAAACAAACCTAAAATAGAAAACACAACGATTCCAGCGAATAGAGAAGTTCCACAATTGGTTATTGCGACAAATATCGCATCCCTATAGCAGTTGTTATGAACGGGATTGTATGACGAGAATGCGATTAAACCTCCAAATCCTAAACCAAGTGAGAAGAATATCTGTGTACCAGCTTCTAACCAAACAACTGGTTCATATAATTTTGACCACTGAAATGTATTTGTTTTAAAATCAGTTTTTGCATTCAATTTTTTATATAAGAATATTCTATATTTTTTTTAAATCTATGAGAATTTAAAATTCAATTTAGACCAAAACTTAGTGTTTATAAGCTCTAACATAAAACAGATAAATAAAGTAATAAATTAATATTTTTCACAATTTGTATGTATGTATGTTAGAGCCTCAAAATAATAGCATTTATAGTATATAAAAATAGCGCTATAAATTGCTGTAAAAATTTAACAAAATAGCATTAAAATAGCATTTATTTTTATAAGACATTCCCTAAAAATCAACGAATAACTATCAATTAGAAAAGAAACTTTAAAATTTTGTTAAACAAATTTTCGTTTATGAAATATTCTTCATAGTTTTAAACGAAATTTTATTAAGTTCGCAAGAATAATCGGATTTAAACGACAATTTTTAAATTTTTTTGAAAAATTCCATATGAAATATCGATTTAGCCTTTATAGCGATAATGATCAAAAATAGCAATAATAAATGGAGTTAAAATGACTCCATTTTATGTGATAGGCGTCCATACGAAATTACGGAGTTATGGCTTATGAAATAAAAGTTACAAATGCTAACAGTTTGAGGCTCTAATAATTAAGTTAAAATATTTTATGATTAGTATAAACATACTTCTGGAGTAAAAAGATGTATAATTCCATCAGACATGCCATCCAATGTAATGCCCCGAAAGAAAAATATAATTAAAACTAAATATGGAAATGTGGCAGTAATGTAGACCACCTAAAGTAATACAATAATACCAATGCTATATTTTAATTATAAATACCATGAAGTTTCAATAATTCTTGTCAGTATTTGGAATGATTTAAATATATTCTCAATTCACTGTATTTCTTGGGTAATTCATACCTTTCCAGACGAAGCAATGCCTTTAATCATACATAAATAACAGAGAATCCAAGCAATCAGTAAACATAGAGCTATATGTAAATTGAAAGCTTCGAAGTGATTAATGTCTTCGGAAATGTTTAGCGTAATTCGATACCAAAAATATTGCGTTGGACTGCTTTTCTGTAATAATATTGTATTAAGAATATGAATGATTGAATCCAATGCATTGTGGGTGTATATTATTGAGATTTTTCATTCAACAATTCTTTTAAAATTATTTTATTTATTGAATGCTTTACAAATAATGATGGAGGGCTCGGGTTCCAGAGGCTCCAACCGGAAACTTGAGTCTGATCCAAAGTGTCTTTCCTGGAGCCCGAGCCTGAGCCTCCCAGCATATGTTAATTTTTTCAGATATTTTAATTAATATCAAAAGAATAAAACTTTTTAGTGAATACATATGTTTTGGTAATTTTTGTGATAACAAAAAAAAATAACAAATAAATAATATTATTAAAACTTGAAAATTTTCTAAAATTTATATTCCATAACTAGAGCTGGGAATTTAGAGATTGTCCCAATTTATAAAATTGTCCGAATATATGAAAAAGACTTATTTTCTCAAAGAATATCAAATAAAATTTAAATTTTGAAAAATATTTGTCCCAAAATTTCTCAAAAATTGCATAGTGTCCCAACTTGAAATTTTGTTCCTAAATGTCCCTAAAAAGTAATGTTATATCTAATTAACACAGTAGATTGGAAATAAAATTATATTTAAAATATTAGATATGCTCCACTGTTATACATAAAAGTTTAAGAATCATTTTGAATTGAACGACAAAAAAACAATTGAAACATTTCAAATTGAATTTCAAAAATATGTTTTATTTAAAAGTATTTCTTAAAATCTTGAATATTTTGTCCCAAATTTTGTCCTCATATCAGAAATTTTTTGACTCAAAATATTCCCAAAAAACAGTTCCTTAAAATGTCTCTGAATTCCCAGCTCTATCCATAATATAATAAATTGCATAAAACATCTTGAGCTTCTATAAAGTGTATACCGAGCCTTGAACCTCAGGTTCAGGTACAAAAATATTAGAACCTCGAACTTAAAAATTAAGAAGCTAAAGCCCGAAACTCTGGTTAAGGCTCAGGCGCTAGAGACTCTGAGGCTCTAAACTATCATCACTATTTACAACAAATTATATCGTTAGCCCTTAGAAATTATATTGCTCGGGACTTAAATTTAGAAATTACAATCTAGTCCTAAACTGCTATAAACTAAAGACCCAACTCTCTCCAAAATGTTGGACTCATTCCACTAAAACACGTGAGAGTCTTGTGAGAGTCGAATAAATTAAAATTTATTTAAATTTAAATGTCATAATTAAATTTTATATGGAATATATATATCAGTTGTTATCAACATTGATTAAGTTATTTTAATGTTGTGATAGATTTGCATAAACAAACTTTCTATAAAAACAAATTTAGTAGTAAAATGTTTTCTATAATTTCAAAAAAGTCAAATGTCTTATTTGTGTTTTTTAAATTTAAAAAATGTAAAAAAAATCAATGCCTTACTTAAGCAAAATAATGTCGATTCCTTTAGGGAATCTAATAGAGTTATTCCTATAAAGCGCATTAATACTTATTCTAAATATTGCAATATTTCTATATTTTCTTAGAAAATGAATATAATTACTAACTTGAGATTCTAATGGTTCGTCCAAACATGATTCCGTGGTGTTCTGGCACACAGCCCATGGCAATGGACTTTGTAAACTATTATAAAAATAAAATATACACCAAGCGATGATAGTATTGTAATAAAGCGCAACATTAAATGAAACGACAGCACTTGCGAGACCAATCCCTCCAGTATAAGGAGATATAAGATTCCACGCGCCAATAGCGCCCTTTCGAAGTCTTTGACCAATTGCTAGCTCTAAATAAAACACTGGTATTCCCTCGACAGCCAACATTATAAAATATGGAATCAAAAATGCACCTTAAATTATGAAAAATTTAGTTTAAAATTTTCATCATTATTTTTATAGATTTTAATATAAGTTAAGAAATTATATAATTATTTGTAAAATTTAAATTTCAGATTAGCAGACGTGAAAAATAATTTAAATTCATAATTTTGAATCAACAGTTTTAACTAAACTACTAAAATTGGAGAGATTAAGGCAAAACGTTGAATAATACCACTTTATATTATCAAACAGTTGTTAGTTCTGTCAAATTGATTTATATTTGACATAAAAGGTTATTTAAGCAAAAGTAGTAAGAATTTTAAAATCAATTCTTGTATCTATTCTTCGATAATTGTTGAGTAATTATTATTAGTGTTTGGTCGATACCAGATTTATTATTTCGATTCTATTCTATACCTTTTGTTAAATAATATTTTCTATTCTATTCCGATTCTATTCTAATAATTTTTTAAAAATAAATCGATTCTATTCCGATACTATTCTCAAAAATCATTTTTAATTCGATTCCATTCCGATTCTATGTATCGAATTCTCATTAGTAAAAAGTAATATGTGTTTTAAAAAGTAAAATAAATTAGTATAATTAAGTCAATTTAAATTCCGATTCTGATATTAAAATATTTTAATTTCAATTCTATTCTCGCATTAAAATTATTTTTTTGATTCTATTCTTATCCAATACTTTTTACTGAAAAGTTTTCGATTCTATTCCCATTCCGATTATTATAAATTCCAATTTAATGCATTTATCAATAAATATTAATTGACGGTTAACCATAATTTTTTCAAAAATTTAAACCACCAAAAACCTTTAAAACCTTATAAATACCTTATAAATACGGACTGTAAAAAAGGAGTTTAAACTGAGGTTTAATCGTACAGGAGGAACCTTTATTTTTAATCACAATCTCTATTACTACTCCAAAACAGGGTGTTAAATACTGTGATGGTCTAAGGGTTCTTCTTTAGACTTTTCAAAATCCATTGGTGGCACACAAAATTAAAACAATAAATTGCACAGAACCTCTCGAGTCTCTATAAAGAGGCTGTAAGGTTCTCTTAAGCGGAACCTGAGCCTCGAACCTAAGGTTTAGGCTACTATATGAGTCTCAAGCCTTGATTTCTATTTAAAATTAGAAAATTAGCCCGGGTCCAAAACTGAGGCTCAGGATCGGGTTCAGGCTCCAGAGGCTCTAAACTGCCATCACTAGACCCTTCTCTGTGACACTCTGCCCCAAAACTATTAATAGCTTACGAGTTAGAATAATATAAAATTTAGTTAATTTTTGTGATCTCACTATTTTTTAGATCTCCCAAATTTGATTAAATAATATTGATTTTTTGGAATTACTTAAAACTTTTCATTCCCATATACAAGAATTTTTTTCTTATAGCTTACAATATATCAGATAAAAAATTAAAATATAAATAAATATTTAATGGCAGATTTAATATTATATTCATTGCTTTATGAGAACATGCAATATTATATTCAATAATTTGGCATAAAAATAAAATATTTTCCTAGCTTTACTATAATAATAGAGAAAAAATTTAATGTTGGTATGCAAAATGTCAAAAGTTATAGGACTTAATAAATTGAATAACATTAAATGAAATACAATATAGATAAGCAGCTCAATTTAAAAGACACCATTTCGATCAATTATTCATTATATCAGCTTTATTTCATATGTTAGTCTAATTGACGGTTCGATATTTAAAGCACAGTAATATTGAGAATTTTAAAAGTTCTCTTTGATAAACGCTCTTAGAATAAAATTTTTTAAAATACTGTATAAGTTTATACAATTTACTCATATCATTGTATATATACTTTTATTTTTTAGCTTTCAATTTTGGTTATCGCCTCACACTTATAAATAATATTTTCATTCGATTTTATTGGAAATAAATATTATTTTTAAAAAATTCAGTATTGATTCACTAGAAAAAACTTTTTTCAGTCAAACACGAATCAAACAATAGATTAATTATAACTTAATTTTCAGTAAAAAAAATATTAAATTTAACATAATAACTTAAATTTATATTCCAAAAATAACAATATGTTTAAATTTTACATATTTAAAGTTATTTTCAACGTCTGATTACTATTAATAATACATGTTGATTCAATATTTTCAAAAAACGAAAAAATGAAAATAATAATACTGTAATAAATCTCTAAAAATATATTGGTTATAGTATCAAATATGTAATATCATACCACCACCATTTTTTTGTGCGAGATATGGAAATCTCCAAACCTTTAACATTTAATAAAGTTATGAGAAAATGCTTTAATAAAAAACAGATAAAATAAACATACATTTCCAAGCCCTACAGCGTAACCAATAGTTGCTAACATGAATTGCAGTTTGCTATCCCATGATTCTCTTCCATCGTTTGGATCAGACATAAAATCTGTTTTTTCTCCGGCAATAGCCATATCAACGGTCATGATTTTGGAAATCTTAATCAAAAATATAAAATATAGACAAATAAAATTTGTTAACTAATGTAATACCGGAACGCTTTCATTGCTGTCGTTATCGTCTTCGTCGTCCTCGAACGCCACATTAGAAGTGCCATAACATAATGGACGTCCGCTTTCGTTAATAAGCCTTCCTTTTAATTCCCTTAATTCCAGCTTTTCTCCGATTGGCAATTCTCCTCTTGACATCTGACGGCGAACCATGTTTTGCATTTTTAATTTTTTATATAAATCATATTATCTTATTGAATGTATTTTACTATTAAAAATATTTGACTGCTATGACACCAATTATTAAAAATAAAAACCAGATTTAAGTAAATTCATGATCACCCAAAATATCACTTTTCTGTATAGCACTGAATCAGAGCAAGTGAGCTCGCATTTGCTTTTCGCACTTCCTATAAACATAGATACTATAGGAACTTATTGGATACAGCGTTAACGAAAGCTAAGTAAGCCAATACAAGCCAAAAATCGTTTCCGCGCACAGAATGCTCAGATCATAGCAAACACATCGTAACGCTATTACTCCGTGTAATTGAAAAATATATGGATTTTTCATTTTATTTTTGATTTTGTTGACAGATTTCACTCCTTCGCAGATTTATAGCCACAATGGTTAAAATCGATTTATAAAGTAAAGTTACGCAATGCTATGCTTTCATGTGCTCAACCATTAAATATTATAATTAGAAGATTCTTTTAACAAATTTGCAACAAAACAAGTAAATAATGCTAAACCAATTAAATGATGCAAATATCACATTTTATTTCGATAATCACTATATTCATTCTTTACTCTACTCAATTTGTAATTTAATTTAGCAATTATAATGAATAATAAAATTTTTAAAATATAATCTAAAACACAGTAAACAAATTCTTAAACTGCAATCTATTTATTATAAATACAGTATTAAAGAATATTAATTGAAGGAATACATTCAACGTACAGTACTAGTTATTTATTGTGTAATTAAGAAAACATTTAAAATATTTAAAATTACATAATAAATAGAGAAATAATGAAAATAACTTATTTTAAATTATAAGAATGAAAGAGCCATAGAATTTAATGTTGAGTCCATTTAATGGTTTTAATATCAATACCTTCCTGAACCATTTCCCATAATGGACTCATTTCTCTCAAACGTTTAACGTGTTTAATACACAAATCAGCAGTAAAGTCCAGTTCTTCCTCAGTGGTGAAACGTCCGATTCCGAAACGTATCGACGAATGAGCCAAATCCTCGTCCGCTCCGATAGCCCTCAGTACGTACGATGGTTCTAATGATGCTGAGGTGCACGCACTTCCAGAAGATAATGCTACATCTTTAAGCGCCATTAACAAACTTTCGCCTTCAACGTAAGCAAACGATAGATTAACACATCCTGGATATGTGTGAATTGGGTCACCATTTCTTATAACATTTGGTAATTCACTCACTATTCGATCAATTAAACGCTTCGATAATAATTCAATTCGATTGTGATCGTAACTCATTTCATTGAGAGAGATTTCACACGCACTTCCGATGCCAACCGCTAAAGGCGTTGGAACGGTTCCACTTCTGATGCCTCTCTCCTGTCCGCCACCGCTTTGAATCGCTTCAACTCTAACTCTGGGTCGTCGTCTTGTATAGAGCGCACCAATACCTTTAGGGCCGTATAACTTATGGCCACTTATCGACAATAAGTCGATATTCATTTTTCTCACATCTATGTTAATTTTGCCCACAGCTTGAGCGGCATCGCAATGGAAAAACACATCTCTAGCTCTGCATATGTCTCCGATTTCGGCAATTGGTTGCTTCACACCAATTTCATTATTAACTGCCATAATCGACACGAGAGAAGTTCGAGGAGTAATAGCTTCCTCTAAATCCCTTAAATCAATAATTCCGGAAGTTTTAACGGGTAAATAAGTGACTTTAAATCCTTCATTTTCCAAATAACGACACGAATCGAGTACACACTTGTGTTCGGTTTGAGTTGTAATTATATGATCCTTTTTCTCTTTGTAAAACTTTGCCACACCTTTAATGGCAATATTATTGGACTCAGTGGCGCCCGAAGTGAATACAATTTCCTTCGGTTCGGCATTGATAATAGCGGCCACTTGTTGTCTGGCATTTTCGACCGCTTTCTCGCTCTCCCATCCATACGCATGAGTGCGTGAATGAGGATTACCGTAATATCCCGTCAGGTATGGTAACATCGCGTCAAGAACTCGAGGATCTAATGGTGTGGTCGATTGCGCGTCCAAATATAACGGCCTGAAAGTTTGCTCGGGTTCTGTAACACTATATTCCGTGTAATTACCATTATCTGATTGGAAATATAAACAAGTAATAAATAAATGTTAGCCATATATAGATATCTTTAGTTGTTTTTATAACTGTTTCATAGATACGAACAACTTTTATTGAAGTTCAATATATTCACCGTTCAGTGAAATGGTTTTAACATATTAGATAAAGTGAGTCATTTTATTATCAATTAATTTTTAGTCAATAGACGTATAGTAAATTTTAAATTCTCCGAATAATTAAATATAATCATAGTTATAATTAACTTATATATTATTTCATACTTATTATTGAATTATTCGAGTGTTGAGCGCTATCGTGACTTAAAACCGTCAAACATCGCTTACATTTAAGTATTATTTTACTTAAATTACCGTTAATACACTTAATTGATATCATTTTTAACAAACAATAACGAAACTCAATGAATTTTATAGTTTAACTTAAACTTAATCAAACCATTGATTCACTAAAACGTATTCATATTATTGTTAAATAAAGTATGCGATGTATGTATGATGTGATATATTGTATATATTGTGTATATCTCTATCTCTATATATCGTACGCAATAGTTATGTAACATATGTTACACTTAAATAATACGTACAAATTATTAATAAATCATTGAAAACTGAAAAGTTTCTCTCAAATTCACTTTTTATTTACGCACGAGTTTTGACAGTTTAATAACCATAAGTTTAGAAATTACTGTTTTTTAGGTATATATTTATAATCATTTTTAACAATTTTTAAATTTTAATATATTATAAAAGTATATTATAAATACTATTTGTTCAAAAACGGGTTTATTTTGAATTAAATGAATAAATAAAAAAGTTTACGTAATTATTAGATTAAATGGTAGTTTGGAGAGAAAAACGAAAATAATCGCTAATACGAAACACATTAAAATCAGAGATAAATGTTATTTTGCACGCATTCAATACTACGGTAATACTATTTGATTGCGAATACAGCCATATATACATTAACAATTCAGCGCTTTTTAATAATACATCGTATCATGATTTTGTAATATATGATATGATATATAAAAATACCAAATCGTTAACTAACGTTACGATTAGTTTTAGTGAATACAACTCACAACTATATTGTGAGTCATTAGTGATTGAGATTTTAATATAGATATTCAAATATAATATATTTAATTATTAATTGTTAACTATTAATCAATCCATATAAACGTAATTAAGTTAAACACTATTTCGATTAACAATCAAATTACGGTTAAACTAAGAATAGTCTAGTTTTGTAATAAAAATGGATTTACAATCGGCGTTACTTTCACGGTATGTTTAATACATGTATATATCATATATATATTATAATGTTATGTATTAATAGATGATTAGCTATTTTTCAGTTATAACTCAGTTATACTATTAGTTTTCTGTTATTTAGAAATATATTTAAGCGATTACTTGTTTTCATTTATAGATTAGTTGACCAAACTTTTTCTATATTTATCAGTTGATTAATGAATTTGATTAGTTATAAGTTTATCACTTAAATAAGTT
The DNA here is from genome assembly GCA_034698025.1 of Phthiracarus crinitus. NCBI lineage: Eukaryota > Metazoa > Arthropoda > Arachnida > Sarcoptiformes > Phthiracaridae > Phthiracarus > Phthiracarus crinitus. Next base: position 20,646 of record JAQGAW010000164.1, read on the forward strand.
TAAATGAAAACTAAAACAAACGCTTAATAGATTTACGTCAGCGATGCCGACACCGATGCGTCTGCGAGACTTGATTCGTCAAATCCGTGCGTCGCGAACCGCTGCTGACGAGAGGGCTGTCGTACAGAAAGAGTGTGCTTATATTAGGTCTACATTTCGCGAAGAAGACAACGTATGGCGATGTCGTAATGTGGCGAAACTACTCTATATTCATATGCTTGGATATCCCGCACATTTTGGACAAGTAATACCTCTTTCAACCATACTTAATGTTAAATTATTTTATAATACTTTAATTTATGCCATTTACAGCTGGAATGTCTTAAATTGATTGCTTCTCCGCGCTATACTGACAAAAGAATAGGATATTTGGGAGCAATGCTATTATTAGATGAAAGACAAGACGTTCACCTATTAATTACAAATTCGCTTAAAAAGTAAAGTTTAATTAATGTTTGAAAATGAAATATTTATATTAATAAATATTTAATTCATACATAATAACGTATACATACATACAGTGATTTGAACAGTCAAACGCAATTTATAGTTGGATTAGCTCTGTGTGCTTTGGGCGCCATTTGTTCGCCCGAAATGAGTCGAGACCTCGCAAATGAAATCGAAAGATTGATGAAGTCTTCTAATACTTATATCAAAAAGAAAGCTGCTTTGTGTGCGGCAAGAATTGTTAGAAAAGTACCCGAACTTTTAGAAATGTTTTTACCCGCAGCTAGAAGTTTGATTACCGATAAAAATCACGGTAAGCTATGCTTTGTATTATCAATGAAATAAAGAAGTCATAATTCGGTTTGTAAGTTAACATTTTTGCCGAAATGTTTAGGTTAGACTCAAAATTTATTATTTTTAAAAAAAAACTTTAGTTCTATAAATTGTCAGTAAAATAGACTGAGTTTGAGACTTCCTTTTATTATTTTTCAGAATTTAATTCACATGTATTGTTTATATTAAAACTGACAATATTTTAAATTAATATTATATCACTTAATGATCACTTAATGAAAATATTTAATTTTAAGGTTGCCTTATAACTGGTATAATTCTTATCACTGAAATGTGTGAAGTTAACTCTGAGACACTTAACTATTTTAAAAAGGTATGAGTTTTTGTTTCTAATGATTGTTTAATGAACCCATTGCTAACATTTGCGGTAACCCTTCCTTCTATTGCCTTTAAAATTCATCGCTTCGCTAACTCACAATGGATTTAATGTATGTTCAGTTTAATGAGGTATAGAGACAAGCAATTTCTGTTCGTTTGCACGATTATACTTCAATCATTTAAATATTATAGCATAATATATAAATTATTTTAAAATTAGATGGTTCCAAATTTGGTACGAATATTGAAAAATTTAATAATGGCTGGTTATTCACCCGAACACGATGTATGCGGAGTTAGCGATCCATTTCTGCAAATTAAAATTTTGCGTTTATTGAGACTTCTTGGGAAAAATGATGGCGAAGCGAGTGAAGCCATGAATGATATTCTTGCTCAAGTATAGTATATTCGCTTATAATTATTTTTTATTGTAAAGATTATCTTAAACAAAATTATTGGATTAAACCAATAGGTTGCGACAAATACTGAAGGAAGTAAAAATGTAGGAAACGCTATTTTATATGAAACTGTGATTTCAATCATGGAAATTAAATCGGAGGGCGGTTTGAGAGTATTAGGCGTTAATATTCTTGGAAGGTTTCTCTTGAACACAGACAAAAACATTCGTTATGTGGCTCTAACAACGTTACATAAAACAGTTCACGCGGATTATAATGCGGTTCAGAGACATCGCACCACAATAGTCGAATGTCTCAAAGATCCTGACGTGTCTATTAGGAAAAAAGCCATGGAATTGTGTTTTGCTTTGATAAATTCAAATAATATTAGAACGATGTCAAAAGAGCTTATACTATTTCTTGAAAAAGCAGATCCGGAATTCAAGTCAATTTGTTCGTCAAATTTGTGTATAAGCGCTGAAAAGTACGCTCCCGGACATAAATGGCATATCGACACTGTTATTAGAATATTAACATCTGTAAGTAAATCGACTACAGTTATACGGTTTATGATTCTAGTTTGATATAAGCTTATAGTATCATTTAATTTAATTAAAAATTGTTGTAAAGGCTGGAAATTATGTTCGCGATGATGTGGTCGGAAATTTGATTGAACTTATATCTGATACGAATGCACTTCACAATTATGCCGTCCAAGAACTGTGGAAACAGTTAACTGGTGATCTCGAATCAAAGCAGCCAATGATTCAGGTGGCGATGTGGGCATTGGGAGAGTTCGCCGATTTATTACACAAACCAGTGCTCACAGACGATGAATCAAGTAATTCTGACGAACAACAACATCCTTTAGATCTTAAAGATGATACGGTTATTGATATGTGTGAACGAATACTTTCCAGTAATTTAATGACAATAGTGACGAAAGAGTACACAATTGGTGCATTAATTAAGTTAAGTGTTAGATTTCCTTCTAAATCTGCTCGCGTTAAACAAATAATAGACGCATTTGGTTGTGATCATAACGTAGAATTACAACAGAGAGCCATTGAGTTTTCTACGCTTTTTAGTAAATATGATCAATTAAGGCCAAGTATTCTGGAAAGAATGCCAGCAATAGATAAACGCGATAAACGAGGAGATGGAATGCAAAATGGAGATGCGATTGAGGACGACATTATCGATATTATTGAACCTAATGATATCGTGAATCATATCGAGACGAAGACCAATACCAATACCAATACCAATACCCAAACAAATCAAAGTGCTATCGATGACTTGTTAGGCCTTTTAGACGATCCAATGCCCGTTAAACCATTATCGGATGCAATTAATCCATTATCTAATTCAATATCAAACAATCCTTTAGACTTTTTGATTGGAAATAACAAAGAATTAAGTTTTTCGAGTACAGCTCCACAAACTATTAAATCATCAAATCTAATACTTGACACAACTAATGAGTCACAATTGGAATCAATTAATTTATTTGATGGGTTTTTAAATGATAAAATTCAAACCCAAACCGCTCCACTTAACAATGTAATTCCACCGATTGTTGCTTATGACAAGAATGGATTAAAAATTGAATTTAGTTTTCAAAAGCAATTGGATAACCCATTATTAACAATCATATCACTGACTGCAATAAATTGTACTTCATTTTCAATGGAAGATTTTTTGTTTCAAGCAGCTGTCCCTAAGGTATAAACCATTAAACCATTTGAATGCACTTAAGCTCATTGTCTCATTGCTTAATTAATGTTAATTTTGATTTGGCAGACATTCCAACTTCAATTAATGCCTCCAAACAGTAACATAATTCCTGCTAATTCTGCTGGCAGTGTACAGCAACTAATCAAAGTAACAAATCCTAATAAGGTATATTATTTTTGTTTGTATCTACTATTACGATACCAATTATTTACTTTTGTTTACGAATCAAAGAATCCATTGAAAATGAGACTTCGAATATCTTACACTCATAATGGAGGCAATATAATAGAACAAACGGACGTAAATAACTTTCCTGTTATTACATGGCAATAAACAGTACATAACATTTATGTTTATAATGTTGACGAAATCAAAACTATTCATATATTCAGAGTTGGCGTTAGTTTCGACACCAATTATGAAGAATTATTTAACGTTAGGTAATTCACAGGAAACAAAACGAGTTAAAAAACTTTAGTCACAAACGTTTTATTCTATCACTTCATAAAATCTTTTGTATTACTGCTCTATTCTTGAAAATTTTCTAACTTATTGAGTTAAGCGCATCTGTAAATGAGTAACAAAAGGATAAAGAATATTAAAAATTATTGCGATTTTAAATATTATTTTAATATACAAGTAAATACGATTCAAAAAGAATGCATTTAAATATTTATGTAAATGAAGATATTTTAAGTTTAATATAAGTTTATTATTTGTATATACATAACTAAATTAATTTTATATTTACTAATTTATTCATCAAATGGGAATAATAGGTTGAAACTGGTTTCATTTAAATTAAATAATAATAGACAATAATTGTAAGCGTATTCTATTTATTACTGATTGCTGCGAAGCACGCAGAATTTATATCCGGATATCTATATGTGAAACCCAATTCCAAAGTTCTTTTTGGAATAACTCTTTGTCCCTCAAACATCATTTTTGTCCTTTCGGCTCCAAATGCTAACTTTAATACGAACCCAGGCATTGGCAATATAGTTGGTCTCTTCATCGCTCGTCCCAATGCTTTTGTGAATTGATAGTTCGTTATAATATCAGGCGCCACTCCATTCAAAATTCCTGTCACGCCTTCATCTTCTATTGAAAACAAAAACATTCTTACGATATCTTCTAATTGAATCCAAGGCATGTATTGTTTCCCATCACCAATAATACCCCCGAGTCCGAGCCAGAATGGGACATATATTCGTTTTATCATTCCTATAATTTCAAATAAAATATTGATATCATATTTAAAATAGAGATACAGTACGCATTTTAACCGTCAACTTTAACTTTTGTGGTAAAATTACTGTTAAAATTATTATATTTGACAAATTGAATTAAGAACTAAACATGAGTTTAACATTTTAAATTATAAAAAATACTAAACTTATTGTAATATCAATTATTTTATATAACATGATAAAAATAGTATGAATGAATGCGTATCTTATGATTACCAATACATACCTCCATACCTTCCCAATACTAATCCCGAACGAATAATGACATTCCTTACGTTCAATTGTGGAGGCAGTATAGACGCTGATTCCCAATCTTTGCATAAATTTGAAAAGAAATCAAAATCTCCTCCAGAACTATATTCGGTATATTCTTCCGATAGACTCGGTTTATAAAAGCCAACGCCAGAAATAGTAACGAATACTTTTGGAGGTTTTTTCATTTTCTGAATTGCAAGCGCTAATGTTTTTGTGGAGTTTACTCGACTTGATATTATATCTTGTTTAAATCCTGGTGTCCACAATTTTTTCGGATCAAATACGTTAACTCCTAAAAATTAACAGCAATATAAGCTTAGGTTAAGAATTTTACGGTACACCACACACGCAAAATCATAACATTAAATAATTTAGGTTATAGAGTAAAAATTAACGATAATTTTGATTTCTCAGTTATTAATTGATTTTTGATTACCCGTTTTTAGACAGAAAAAAATATAAATTTTTTATTAATTGCAATATAGATGATAAATTTATAAGTAGTTTATAGGGCCCTCTAATTTAATTGATTGATAATATAAATAAAATTAATCAATAATCAAATAAATTATTCACTCATTTCTGCATATTCTTAATCTGGTTTGTAAGGTATACAACAATTTAATTAAATGGATAATTGCAGCAACGAATTGAATGGAAAAGTTTCACAAAGAGTTTGATTTAATATATAAGCTTATATAGTAAAAGGACTAATTAAGTTACAATCTTATTAAGGTACAGTTTACAGTTTAAGGTGGCGTATACGGTAATGTTATAATGTTTCGGCCCAACAGTTTAATTGTTTATGTTTATAAATATAAGCTTATGTTAAGATAAAATTGTTCTTTAATTTTAATTAAACAATAAAGCAATCAAATTAGTAGAATATAAATTTATTATAGATTAAATATTTAAAACCGAAAATTCACTACATTTTGATTGTAACTTAATAAGACCGTAACTTAATGAGTCCGTTTACTATAAATAAATAATTATAAATAAAGAAAAATTACTCAAGATGTTACTGTATATCTAGAAAGACATACAGTAAGTGTTTGATGTTATAGACATTTGATGTTACATAGTCCGCAAGCTTTCGTTATTTTATGAATAAATGACATTACTGTATATACTGTATTACCTGAAACATTAATGACCGCACCAGTTGTAGGCGGAAGACCTTCAGCTATTAATTTCTCCTATATATCAATTCAAATTAAATTATTTATAACATAAAATAAAGTTGTAAAACGTTGAAAAATAGACAAACCCATGTGATTGTGTTAACTCCTCCTGGCATTCGTGACACTACAACAGCTCTCACTCCAATCGATCGCAATGCTTCTTGAATCGCTTCACCAATAAAACCAGTTCCACCGCCAATAACATTAAATTATATAATAATTACATAATTATACAATAAAACAATACAGTATTCTATAACTATCTTAAAAGATTTACTAATAAGTAAAACGAAAGTGTCAAACACTTTTTATTAGATTTTTAAATATGATATTTTGCTTTGGGAGTAAAACTAAAATAATTATTAGATATAGTCAAACGAATTATGTTTCAATTTGTATAAAGTTTCATAAAATCTTTAAAAATATCTTCTATTAATATTTAAACATAACTATTTGATTATTTTCTAAGAGATCATTATATGCAATGTTCAGATTAAATTCAAAATAACGCTAAACTAAATTTTAATAACAATCGCTAAATTTTAATACTAATCGATATTTAAAATTATTTAACTATACAAATAAGATTTTAATCAAATCCAATTCCATTATTTTATAATAAAAACTTCTATCGATACGGTCATAATATCTGACTGCAGTTTTAAGTTAAATTAGTTTTTGGTCGATCGCTCTAATTATTTTCGTTGTTTTCTAAATTTGAAATTTATATCATAACATTTGAAAAATATAGATGTTTATTGATATAGGCATATGCGGAATATTCCATTCTTATTCATTTTAATTTAAATCAATCTGTATAAAAATTTAATTATAGCGGCATATACCACGATATAACGGAATATGCCGCAGTTTAATCGGTTTAAATTCTATTTTTTGCCGCTATTTACAGATATTTCTTCATAAAATATAGCGGAATATGCCATGATTTAACGGAATATGCGCAGTTTAATTGATTTTAATTCTATTTTTTGCCAATTTTTACTGATATTTAAATAGCGGATTATGCCACTCCGAAAAACGGATTTTTTCATTTTATACATTTTAAAAGTTTTTAGAATATTTTCCTTTTCAACAATGAATTTTAATCGATTTTTTGTAATTGTAAAATCCCTTAATAAATATAAAGAAAAAATCCCTTAATAAATATAAACATGTCTACGGACAGACAGACAGACAGAAATCTCGAATCCATATTAATGATTTTGCAAAGTCAGATAAAAAACATAATCTATATTATGCTGAACTTATCGTTTAATCTGTTTATGCACTTTATTCAGCTAATTCATTAGACTAATCAAAATGTGCATTAAAATAATATTGCATTTATTTTACATTTCAAATATTGATTCTATTGTTGCACAATTATATTTTATTCTTAAGTTTAAAGTTTAAACAAACAGTACTTTTACATTATATTGTTTTATCGAAAAAATTTTATAGCATAATGAAATATTGTTGTAAATGTACTGTACTTGTAGTAGTACTTCAATGAGTGTTTCACGAAATTTGATTCATTTTGAATTTAGCTCTTGACGTGTAAACATAAAAAACTGTTGTTAGCGGACACTGACGCAAATAAGAGCGTGACATAAGTATCTTAAAGGATTAATATGCGAATACAGTTACAAGTATTTTGCCTCAAAAAACTTCATATAAGGCTAATGTTGTTCAGAAATTTCAACATTGAATTTTACAAAAAAAGCTAATCTTTATTCAAATATATTGAACTGTTGTGGAATTTAACGCGTGAAATCACTAAAATAAATTTTTATTTTTGTACGTAATACTGAAATCTTAAACAAAAACAGAACGTGACTGAAGAGAGGAGAACACCAGTTCTCCAGAAACGTATCACAAAAAGTTTGAGTTTTCAAACTTAAACAAAATAGTTGTGAATAAAGAAAAATTATTTAAAAGTTTCAGTAACTATAAATTAGAGTTCGCTAATATTTTTGCAATAACAGAACCAATTTGGAAACCTTTGATACCTTTTAATTGCTTATTAGTAGACCAAAAATGCTCAGATTTAATTCAAAATTTTGGATTTAATTCATTTAAATTTCAAAAAGTAAACAAAAGCAATGTTCAAATTAAATTAAAAATAGCGCGAAACTAAATTTTAATAACAATCGCTAAATTAAAAATAAGCTATTTTTATCAAATATGTAATACAGTATCATATATGAGGTCACAGATAATGTTTACGAGTTAAACGAACGTTAGAAAACTTCGTAATATTACTTTTGTTACTTAATATATACTTAAACAATAGATACTTAATAAATTTAGATAAAGACTTAAAACAAATTGGTATTTGAATGTTAAGTGTGTAATGAATGAAAACACAAACCAATCACAACAGTTCCATATATTTTGGCCGCCGATTGTTTTGACATCGTTGTTACGTTTATTTTTATTACCAAATACTCACTATTTATAACAATATATACAAAGAATTATCGTATAATTATTATGTTTATATAAATATACGAAACATGAATTCAACTCTTTAACTCAAAAAACATTTAAAGTCACGTGAAAGTCACGTGTTTTGTTTATTTATGTTTATAAAACCTATAGATTTACAATAAACATGGATAATACGGTATTTTTGATGATATGAACAGATTTCATGTTTTAATGAATTTAATTATTTCTAAATTTGATTATAATAATAGGATTTATCGGCATTTTCTGAAGACAACTTCGAGCCAACGGTTTGGATCAATAATATATTGAGTTGCGTTGACAGCTCTAACAGCGAGACATTTGCATCCAATTTGGTATTCAAATTAGAGTTATTGGTTCAAGAAGTGAACAATTCATTAGAAGAGACTGCGCAACAAATGATTCATAATTTGCCGAAAGTTATGCGCGAAACCGAAGTACTTTTGCTGGACTCGTGTCAACTTCGACAACAAATGTTAACGATTGGCGATCGTCTTAATAAGATTGAGTCTGAATCATCAAAATCCATGCAAATATTGATTGGTATCGATAATGTGAAGAAACGAATGCAAGAAACGTGTAAAGCACTACAAGAAGCTGATAATTGGACCACACTTTCGAGTGACGTGGAAGAGGTATTCGATAACCAAGACGTGAATGCGATCGCAAACAAATTGATTGGAATGCAAAACAGTTTGGAAATATTGATTGATGTGCCAGACTATCACCAAAGACTCGAAAGGTTGGAACAATTAAAGGAAAGGTTTGAATTAATGCTTAAGCCTGCGATCGTAAGCACATTTTCCACGCAAAATCCAAATTTAGATTCTTCGCTATTCTATGCGAAACTATTTAAAAATATCAAACGAATGTCAAAATTAAAAAGTTATTATCATGAAAGTATTAAACAACAATTGGTGAGCGAATGGTCGCGAATCGTTGTAATGGACGCCGAAGAGAATGTACTCGATTGGCTTAATTCGATGTATGACACTCTACTTTGTTGGTGGCATTCGCAGATTAACTTTTCCACAATAGTTATTCATCCAAACGATTTCGAAAGCACATTAGAGTTATTGTGTGATATATTTGTTGATGTTTTGTCATCATTCGATCCCAGCATTATATCATGCATTAATGATTTCATTGAAAAGCAAAATAATCAGTGCGAAAACATCCAATTTTTGATCGAAATTAAACAATTCACGTATCGGTTCGCGAAAAGTATTGAGTTGAGTATTACGACAAATTCTGGTGGAAATAAATATCTGAATAAAGTTAATGTCGAAATATTAGCTCAAACTTTGTATGCGCCATATAGAGAGGTAAATGAAATTTATGGTGAATTAGAAAAAAATGCGCTCAACAATGATTTGAATATTGTAAAAGCTATTAAACATCCGAGTGAATCGTTGAGCAAAGCATTTTCTTACGCAAAAGAAAGCGAAAAAAGATGCCATCAATTAACACAATCAGTTGCTTTGCCAACTGTTTTGCCTGTACTTGAAAATTATTTTATGAATTATTTACAACATTTTAGGTGTATTATTGACGATATCCGAATGAAATCAGAGTCTAATCAAAATAATTTAGCTCCAGATTGGTCTTTGTTTCAATTATCATTGTTTACGTTTCAGGCTAGCGGTGAATTGATAGTGCAATTGCAGTTATTTCAGCAACAATTATTCAGTAGTCTGTTAGACATATCGCAGAAAACTTCTGCCATTAAATCTAGTAATGCGAGTCCATTTAATCGTTTTGATCAGTTATTACTGAACACTAAATCGCGAAATGAATTAATCGCTTTAATTAATACACTCATTCAAAACGACAATCCATCTATTCTTCTCGATTCTATATTTAAAGAATGTCAAAATATCTGCATATATGCGGCGTCCGTAATGTTTCAAATAGCGCTCAATTATATCTCGAATCATTTGAAAGATGTGTCAAACATCGATTCATTGCTTCAACAAAATTTCGTGAATTGCGACGAAGACATGCATTTATTCAGTTTATCGCCGCAAGAATATATCACACAAATCGGTCAATATTTATTGACAATTCCGCAACATTTGGAACCGTTTGTATTGCAGGAAAATATCGCGTTTAATGTTGCATTAAAATATGGCGATATTATCAAAAATGTTAGCACAGATACGATCATTACTGACAGTAACACAGCTGAATATTTATTAGATTGTGTTACGCGAAAAACTATTGACGCATATATCGAAAAAATACTAAAACTCAATAAATTAACGCCAGTCTCTAAACAGCAATTGATTACTGATATTAACTATCTTTGCGACGTTATTGAAGACTTAGGGCTGAGTCCGTGCGATGATTTTCAATTATTATATAAAATACTGAAGGCTTCACCTCAAGAGTTACAAACTATTTCGAAAAACTCGAATTCAATTATTGTTAAGGCTGTTGAAGCGCTTTTATTAAAATGATTGAAATCATTACTATTACAAAAAATACACGAATGATTATTACTAATTACAAAACAATTAATAGATTTTTCTAAAGAAATGTGAAATATCTTAATATGATTAAACAAATGTAATGTCAAAAAAGTGTGATAAAATATTATTTAGATTAACATCAATAGTAAAAATTTGAGTTTTAAGTTTTAAGATTTGAAAATAGCCAAATAAAATATTACTCTTGATTTTGTATTGGATTATCTAACGGTAATATAAATTTTCATCAAACATATACTTATAAGGTATGAAATGGAATCACACTAAAAGTGTTACTTACCAACCAATACATATTGCCCCGAATCTGTCATCTCATATTCAACATATTGTTCAGGACTCGTTGGATTATTATTATTCATATCGTCGTTAAATACCATATTCAAAGCATTTCCAAGAACATCGTTATTCTCAAGTATATGTTCGTCAACTAAAAATTCAAAATTCTAATTAAATTACAAAAATAGATCAAAATTTGAATATACCATCATTGTCTTGAAAACTATCGTCCATAAGAGCGGCGATTGCGTTCTGCATTTCAGTTTGATTAGGAATCTTTCGGTTCGCATTTGAATTACGATTTTTTATTTTTTTGTTAATTTCTTGAAATAAATGAGTTGAATCGAACGGCTCACACAAAGCAATGATATCATTACTGCCGTGATATTGTTGACAATGAGCTGTCATTTCTTGATGATTTTTGCATCTAACAAACGTTAAATAAATATCTCATTTAAATATATGGTAAAAAAATATAGATTAAAAGCTAACCTCACGTTATCATGTCTACACTTATAGATATAAATGTCTTGATCGATGTGCGCAACTAAATGCTCTAAAATGATGTGCGCTTCAATACTTTCAATTATAATATCACAAACACAACACTTTTCTCCTGCTTCCGTGTATTCAATGGCGTGACACGTTTTGTTGTGTTCAACAATAGTTCCATAACACGCCGAATCGTCCAATTCATCACAGAATAAGCAGCGAAAAAACAGGTTTGCAAATTCGTTATGTTTTTGCCGGCCGTGTCTAATGAAACAAATAACTAATTAATAAATAATATTGATTGTCAAACAAAATCGAACAAACCTGTCGAGTTCACTGAATTTTGAAGCAATCAATGGACAAAACACACATTTATATTTACGATGAATCAATAGATGATTTTCTAAAGCGTTTTGACTAAAAACTTGAACACACAATGAACACTTAAACTTATCATTATTTTCACCAATATTTTTGATGTGATTATCCTTAACATGTGAATCAATATCAAAGATGCGAAAGCATTTGAAATCTGGACATTTTTCGCAGCCATAAAGAATATATGGATGTATATCCTGTATATGATCGATAGCTTTATGATTGTCCAACTCATTACTTGAGTTGAAAACCTTTGCACATTCCGAACAAATCACTTGTCTATGACTGGCTTTGTGTTGCATTAAAAGATTTGGTTCATTGGTTACGAACGAACAATGTTCGCATTCGAAAGTTCGAATTGTTTTCCGAGCTTCGATTCCATTCGATTTGTTTATATTCATTTTAATTGGACTCACTTGTTCTTTATCGGAATCACCAGAATCATCAGATTCAGTTAATTCAGATCCTTTTAATAGTCGTTCCAAATTTTTTATGGCGTCATCTGATTTATTCATAGAAGTATTTGTATTTCTCGATTTCCTAGTATTTAAATATTTATTATCATTGGTTTCATCGTTCGATTTGTTAGCTTTAATTTGTGAATCTAAATTCGATGTTTTAGTTTGCTTTTTTGATTTTGGAGTTTTAGATAAATTAGATCCAGATTTGCTCAAATCTTGTTTACTAGTAGTCTCTCTCTTTTTAGATGGATTCGTACTCGAACTCTTTACAGATGATTTTGATTCAATTGATACTCCACTTATATTACGTTTTCTTGACGATACAGAAGAAATGGTTTGTTGGGGCAAATTAGAATGAGCTGGCGATGTTAGAGCGCTATCGAAAACAGATGATTCTCTTAAATTTTTTAATTTTTTTGAAGCTTTTAAACCACTTTCAGAAATCATATCAACACCCGCTTTACGTTTTATAGGTAAATGTTCGATGTCTTTAATAGTTGTCAATTGTTTTTGTTCGCTCATAATTTGAATAAAGTCAGTAATTTTTCCGTCTATAGCATCAATAAAAAATTGTCGTGGATATTGAATTAGCACCACAACGCATGGCTTACAGTCTTTATTTTTATCATACGTTTGTATCAAATATTCATAGTTAGCGTTATCTAAACTCATAAGTTCTGATGGCTTACCGTTATTTAATGTATTCATTATCACTTCATTATTAGAAACGCTACTCTTTTCGACTAAATTCAGAGATTCAGTATGCGATATGTTATGTTCAGAACAAATCTCTTTTTGAATAATTGTTGTCAATTTTTGTTGCGTGACATCGTTTCGATGTAAAGCTATAAGATTTTCAATTATAGCTGAATCACGAGCAGATGATTTTAATTCACTCTTATCATCATTAACACCAGTATTGCCATCATTACAATCATCAGACGAGGATAACGACGATGAATCCGATAAATATAAATCATCCTCTAATGTCATTTTTTCTTCTATCGAATGATCAGAATCTGAATCTGAATCAGAAGTGGATGATAATTCAATAATTTTATGATTCTTCGGCTTTTCCTTCCCATTTCCGGCTTTTAATGATGTTTTTAGTTTGTCGACTTCGTTTTTACGGTAAATTTCTTTCGATTTCGATAAATCTGGTTCAATTTTAATCCTTTCATTAGCCTTAAGATTAATACCACACATCTGTATAAGAGATGAAATAACGGGTACTCTTTGTTTCCAATCCTTATATTTTGTTTTAAAATCTGCAATGAGCTTATTAATAGTGTCTAAAACTGATCGATTGATAATCCAATCGTCACTACAAAAAATATACAAAGGAGTTTTCGCAGAATCAGTAAATGTGAACCGATTAAGCTCTTCTTCGTTTGTCGGACATTTAACATTATGCACTTCGGATCGAACATCCATTGTTGGAAGTTTCGGGAAAAATTCGTTATCGTCAACGAGATTAACGAAACTTTTCATTCGGTCTATAACGACACTTAGCTCTTCACTTAAAATTGAGATAAAGCTTTCAACAAAAACGTTGTTAATTATTTCCGATTTAACGATACGCATAGCGTCGGGAATGCCATACTCGAGGAACATAGAAATAATAAGTTCTGTAAAACTTTGCGGCGTTATTATCTCTAACAAAGTACTCTTCCAAATATGCGACTTTTTATTTAAATCACGAACAATTATAATATTTTCGCATACAATTCCAATTTCAATGAATTTCCATAACTGACATAATTGTGCTTTTATTGGATTGCAAACCAAACATTGTTCGATAATATTGTTGACGTCAACCATAATTCCTCCCCAAAAATATTTTTGTTTGATAGTACTAATCATCTGATTCTTAGTTCGATGTTTTTTAGGGTTGTTTTTCACGAGATGAGATTCGCGAGCGATTTCTAGCTGTTTGGCCTCATCTTGAATCACTTCCTTTTTTTGAAAATATAATTTTCCATCCTTTAACTATAAATTAAATATTTAGAACTTTTCTATACTAAAGGGCTTTTCTAATAAAACATGCAACACATTTGGTTGGAAAATATTGTGAATAATTCATACGCTTATATAAGGTATTGGTAGTGAATGAAGAATTTTACGGTATAAGTACTAACCTTAAACTGACGCGCTTCCTGTATAAAGTCTTCTTTATTAGACGAAAACGCGTAGACTGTCGGTAAGGTTTTAGTTGATATATAATTCTTGACACTATTATAGTATCTATTGTCGATTTCGATCGTTTTTAAAGATCCGCTAGAAATCTGAGGAGGATTTGAAGCGTTTGCAGGGTTTGAAACATTTGAAGGTTTTGTAGGATTTGAAGCATTTGCAGGTTTTGGAGGATTGGAAACAATCGCAGGTTTCGGTGTATTTTCAACAATGGGAGGTTTCGGCGGAATCGATACAATGGGAGGTTTCGGCGGAATCGATACAATGGGAGGTTTCGGCGGAATTGATATAATGGGAGGTTTCGGCGGATTCGAAACAATGGGAGGTTTTGGTAGATTCGAAACAATGGGAGGTTTCGGTAGATTCGAAACAATCGGAGGTTTCGGCGGATTCGAAACAATGGGAGGTTTCGGCGGATTTGAAAAAATGGGATGTTTCGGTGTATTTGAAGCATTTGCAGGTTTTGGAGGATTTAAAGTTTTCGGCGTATTTGAAACAATAGGTTTCGGCGGATTCGAGACAATGGGAGGTTTCGGTAGATTGGAAACAATCGCAGGTTTCGGTGTATTTGAAGCATTTGCAGGTTTTGGAGGATTGGAAACAATCGAAGTTTTCGGCGTATTTGAAACAATCACTGGTTTCGGTTTATTAGAAACAAAGGGAGGATTCGGCGGCTTTGAAACTATCGGTGGTTTCGGTGTATTTAATACAATGGGATGATTCGGTGGATTTGAATCAATTGAGGGTTTGTGTGCATTTGAAGCACTCGGAGGTTTTTGAGTATTTAAAGGAATCGGATGTTTTGGCGGATTTGAAACAATTGGAGGTTTTGGTATATTTAAAGAGTTAAGGGTTTTCGGAGGACTTGAAGCAATCGGAGGTTTTGGAGGACTTGAAGCATTTGGGATAAAAACATTGCGATTGTAGTCATCATTATCGGAATTATTGACATTATCGTCATTGTCTTCTTTGTCGACATTGTCATCATTAACTTCATTGTCATCATTATCTTCTTTATCGATAATGTCTTCATTGTCATCAATATCTTGATTATCGACATCGACATTATCTTTATCTTTATTGTTGTCATTGATGTCGTTGTCGTACAGCAATGAGTTCACATCATTAAACTCTTCTTCTTCGAAATCAAGTTCGCAGTCGTCGTCAAAATACATGATTGCGTTTAAAGTTCATACAAACATATCTAATTGATATGAAATAGAAACCATTTATTGTATGCTAACAAAAAACAAATACATTAAACCAATTCAAACAAACATTGCATTAGATTTAAATGAAACGAAAAATGAAGTGATGTTTTGGTTGAAAGTAAATCACGTGCAAATAACGTAATTTTGGCGCAAATACTATACAGTAATTATGTACTTAATAGTCTTTATTGTATCTCTGGCTTACACTTAGATTAGAGAAAATGGCGGTCAAAACATTATTATTTCAATGGATGTCATGGAAACAATAAACAATCGCAAATATGTAAAGCAAGCTTTAAACCGTAATGCATGATATTGTGGTGCCAAACAGTGTTTACAGTATAAACTTTGCTTACATACTGCGCACGACTTGATATATTTTATATTCAAAGCTACTGATGACACAATGGAGTGCATAACAGTGCTTACTATTAGTGTTAAGTGTTAACGATAGCGTTTGCCATTATTCGAAAGTAGGAGTGACTAATCGTTTGTTATGTTATGACGAAAGTATAGCGTAGTATAGATGTGGTGAAAGCGTTTCCAGTTATTAATATTAATAGACCGAGAAATTCCTATTTAATAACAATAACCTTCAACGCTTCAAACATCAAACATCACTTCCACTCTATTATATAAACAAACAAAAGTACTGTAAATGTAGATATACTTACCATATATTTGTTGAAACAGTTACCATTAAATGGTTTCGATTGTTTCAAATGCATAACATCTCGGTTTAAGATTTACATAACGTTAATATAGTATATTTAGAAGTTTGAGATTTTGCTAATTAATACTCAAACTTGTGTGGTAATGTCGTTACGCAGGAGTGATAGCGTTGAATCGCTTTACGAACTTCTATGTGAGGTTCAATTGGAACAGTTTTACGACAAAATCCGTAATATCAATGTGACGCGTGTCGAACACTTCGACAAAGTATTGATCGATGATTTGACGCACGAAAAGGTCGGAATGGGAAGACCGGCTGCGAGACGTTGTATTGACGCCGCGAAGAAGAAAATTAGTGCCAGAAAACGAAAAACGATGCCATTATTAAATTTATTCCTTTCTAAACCGCAACCAAACGACGAAAAACATCAATTAAATGATAAGACAGCGCACAGAAAGAGTTCATCACAATTGGCATCGAATGGATTCACTTGTCTTATTAATAGTAAAGATATTCATACATTAAATAAATTGGGCGACGGATCGTTCGGTGTAGTAATGAGAGGCGAATGGACTCTCCCTAACGGTCGCCTCAAACAAGTGGCCGTCAAAGTACTCAAACAGGAAGTACTGTCACAAACTGGCGCTTTGGATGACTTCGAGAAGGAAGTGAATTCCATGCATCAACTCAATCATCCAAACCTAATTCGGTTGTACGGCATTGTGCTGTCGTCACCGATGATGATGGTCACCGAATTGGCAGCTATTGGTTCATTGAGGGATCGGTTGCGCAAAGAGTGTGGACACACACCTATTTCCACGTTAATCGAGTACGCCATACAAATCGCTAACGGAATGGCATACTTGGAATCAAAGAGATTTATTCATAGAGATTTAGCTGCTCGTAATATTTTACTATCCTCTAACGATAAAGTAAAAATTGGTGATTTTGGGCTTATGAGAGCAATCCCTACTCACGAAGACTGTTATATCATGAATGAGCATAAGAAAGTGCCATTTCCATGGTGTGCACCAGAATCGCTTAAATCAAGACAATTTTCACACGCAAGCGATACCTGGTTAGTAATTCTATTTTATATTTATTAAACCATTTAAATTTAAAATATTTTTAAAAGTTATAATTCATTCGATGAATAAATGATTTCGTTATCTTTCTTGTGTTTAATACATCTAAGTGTACGGTATATACATGTAACTTACAGTATACTTGTAAGTTATATAAATTTTTCAAAGTTAAGCTTATTAGCAAATAAGTATTTGCCCAAACCCTGTATAGTTCTTTTTAATGTAAAATCGAACGGTTTAAAAACACTGATGAATATTTATTCAATTTAAAAGTTTATAATCATTTATCAATAATCAAAATTTTGAATAAAATATTAATACTAAATAAAAAATTGCGAGTCAGTCCGCACAACGCCCCGACTGTTAAGAGATTATACAAACGATTATAAACTAATTTAACAATCAATTTCAAAGTATAGATAAGGGAAAAAAGCGAGAGAGGGTTTGGAGAGAAAATTATAGCGTTGCCAACTTAAGCGTATAAGCCATACCTGATTGCCAAATAATCTTTATCTTATGTATGTTTTTATAGTTAAACTTATTTATCATAAGATTCAATGAAATTTTTGTTATACGAATTTTTAATTTGAAAATTTCTGTCAGTGATAAAAATAAAGCTTATTACGCATTCAATTTAATATGTAAAATATTATAATTTTAAAAATTGAATGTTCAAGGATTTTTGTATAAAACGTATTTATTTATTTATTTATAATAAAATTAGTTTCAGTTTTAATCCAATCAATTAATTAATTACACTTTATAACTCTGGTTCCAATTATCAAAATCTACCGTAATTTATGATGAAAGAATTAATCCCTCATCTTAAATGGTTATCGAAATAAAAAATGTTTTATCAAATATTAGGTTTTGCTATATGCATAATTTCTGCAGAATGAGTTTATAAAATTTTTAAAAAACATATGATAATAATAATTATTTTATAAATTAGGAAAATATTTTTTATAGCCCGTATACAATGTATGTTATGTGTGATAAGCGCCAAACCTATAGTTTGCGCTAAACTGCTTCCATAGTTTAACATTAATTCAGTGTTCACTTTATTTAACTATAGATTTTGTTTAATCAGTCGCGACTTTAAATAAAACATTATAACTTTAAGACTACAGCATAACTGATTGCTATCTAGAATACAATATATATTAATCAGTCTAAAATATGCATTGCTTGTCAATAGTCAATTGCATTGCTTTTATACCTTAAAATTACATAAAACAGTCTGTCAATAGAAAACATTATTAATCATTATATGACTCAAATTCGTATGGTGGCTATAGGCTTAATCTACTATTACTAGAGATGCACATATTAACCGGTTAACTTTTGACTTGACCGGTTAACCGGTTAAAGTCAAGGTTAAAAGTTAAGAAA